>PVIU01011818.1:0-63201 GCA_004026605.1 Ondatra zibethicus
AAGCTGCCTGCCCCAAAATCCTATATAAACTGCTTTGTTCTCTGAGCCCGGCATGCTCAGCAACCCGATTGCTGCAGCATCCGCAGGCCTGTGTAACCAACTAATAAACGCCTCTTGCTTGTGCAGCCGAAGTCGACTGGAGTCTTCTCTTGGTGGGGAGCGTCTGCTGGAGGGTCTCCCCTTACCGGGGGTCTCTTCACACCCAGGCACAACCTCCAGCTTGAGACTAGCCCAGTGCAGGACCAGCTACCTGGGTTAATGTGCTCTTGAACCTGAGGAAAAGGTACTTACAACTATATCCTTGAAAGCTTCCTGAGCACCGTCTGCGAGGAGCCATTCTGCCTTCACTGGATGGGTCCAGTCCAAACAGCTCTGACCCTTTACGATGGCAGCATGGATGTCAAACACGAAAGTCAGCCATGGCCTACTCAGCAGCTGTGCACATCAGCTGAGGTCTTCTGGCCTCACAACCTGTGCTCTCGATTGGAAGGGAGATTGCCACCAAAGTCGCAACTCCCATCAGCCTTAGCTGCCAACTTAGCTATCTTCGTAAGCCTCTGGGGCCAAACTGAGGCCGGGCGGACTGGAGGTGAGTAGCCACCATCACAGGGCCCTGGAACTTACTGGCATGAAAACTTATGGGGGTGGGGGTTTCAGTGAGTTTCCTGGGGAAATGTTCAGCTATGGTAAATACCCCTTGCTCTCTCGAGTTTGTGGCGGGATCCAGAAGGGCAGATAGAAACCAAGTCCCACACCGGCAAGAGTTCACCTCTGAGCTATACCTGCTCTGCGGACTCAATTTCGAGCAGCTGTGACTGCCCAAATGAGATAGTCAACATCCCAGCCATCCCAGCACAGAATGTGGAGGGGCTCATGACCCCTCCACCCAAAGCTCAGAAGCAATTGGCAGTTGTTGACTTCTAGGAGAGGTAACTTCCTTATGGGTGTGGTCCCTGGCAGGTTGACTTTGCTCTAATGGATGAGAACCAATGGATTCATTAAAAAAAAAAAAGACAATAGTTGGGGAGGGAAAGAGAACAGATACTAGAAAAACTGTGGAGGGGAGTGATGGTGAATCTGAAACGGCAGCCGTGTAGAAAATTCTCAATAAAACACAGTGATTTGAATAAGAAACAAAAGAGCTCCCCTCTCCTTCCAGCTCAGAGATGGCTGAGCCACCCCATAGCTGCAGCTCAAAGAAACTTCAGAGCTCTTGTACAGGGGATGCTCCGCCTCCTCTGATGGCCACCCTGTGTCTACATTCTCACGGCATGCTATTCTGGAGACAGCCCTGTGGGACGGCGTTCCAGGCTTTCTGGCCAGCTCTTTTAAAGTATCCTGCTTCTCTTTATCTACCTTTTGCCTTGGGGCTTATTATCTTTCTTCCATACACCTCACTTTCAAGGCTTCTCTATGGTTGCCTGCCGTCTGCCTGGCTTCTTGCCCTGGGTGTGACCCCTGTTCTCACCTCCTTTTCTCGTTCTTCTCTTCTTTCTCTCAAGCCTAGATTTCTCTTCCTGTTTATTCTCTCTGCCCATCAGCCCCACCTATCCCTCTCCTGCCTAGATATTGGTTGTTCAGTTCTTCATTCGACCAATCAGATGCCTTAGGTTGTCAGGGTGAAACAAATGCAATACATCTGCTCATAATTAAACAAACGCAGCCTAAACAAGAGTACCACACCTTTACACAGTTAAAGTAATATAAACTGCAGCATAAACAAATGTAACACATCTTTGCCCAGTTAAAATGAGATTCCACACCAGGAGGATTTTCATGACAGCTTTAGGACAGTGGGCTTCTGTGATCTCCAGTGTCTCTGTAAGTGTCCCTTGTCTCCTAGAGACAATCTGAGCAGATGTAGCAGAGTTGAAAGAAAGTCTGGAGATGTCCCACCTCAAGCCTTCCCAGCTGTCTGCTGCTGAGATGGCCTGGAAGGACAGGGAACCAAGGGGACAGATTGGACCCAGGCTACAATTGCCTGGTGGTTTTGCTTGTTTTCTAGAGGGAACAGTGGAGTAAATTTTCTGATTCATTGGAATTGAGAGAGGGAAAGAGAGAAGAATATGTACAGTCAAAACCACGACAATAAAGGTCATAAAATTCCCTAGGATACCTTTCAGAAAAGACAAGTTTTGAGATACTAAAAGCCTGCCCCATGGTAGAAAGAGAATTTGGTCCCTCTATAGACCTGTATAAGAACTGATTGGTAAGGACAATTGACAAAGTGTTATTCATAAAATAAAAATGGGTCTTCCAAAGAGAAGTTTCACTGACTGACATTATCAACACTGGGTTTCCTGTGGGGCCCAGTGCTGTCTGGAAAAGGTTTAAAACCTATCAGACCATCAGCCACATTGGTTTCCTTAGGAGGAGACCTGAACTGAGTAGGTAGCAGAACGCAAATCCAATATAGACTCCTTAACTGTACAGACACATGTGATCCTATGGAAACCCAGATGTGAATGAAGGCCAGCCTCCTGGTGCCTTAGAGTATCAACTTGGAGCATAACCCACTGGCACAACACTGTGGGGTAAGGATGCTGGCTATATTAGCTACTGTTCTGAGAGTGAAGACAAATGTCTTACATATGCAACTTGAGGGAGGGAGGGTTAATGCTGCCCCACAGTTTGAGACTGGAGGCCTTCATGATGGGGAAGGCATGGTGGCAGAAGCAGGAGTTACATCTCATCTACTATCAGAGAGCATCTGGGTCCTCAGCTCACTTTTTTCTTCTCATTTATTTGAGAAGCAGCCTCACAGATACCCAGAGGTGTGTTTCTTAGGTGATTCTAAATCTCATTGAATTGAAAGTCAAGGTTAAATACTGCATTGACCAAAACGACAGAAATATCCGGTGTTCAGAGGTAGCACAGCACCCTGCTACGCACATGCTAAATCTTTACCATAAGCCTGACACAGTCCTCTGGAAACTGGCTCCTCCTTCCATAGCAATGGCAAGTACAGGAACAGATGCTTGATCTCACACTGAGTTTCCCAAAGCTAGGCTCCTTGAGCTTCCTCCACATCCCAACAGAAGCAGCCTTAGCCCTTCCCCCAGCTCAAAATACTCTGCTAAAGCCTTTTCATCTATAAGATGCCTAGCTGAGAAGCACCTGGAAGTTACCTTCTCATGGGCAATTAAGAGCGATGGTGTGAAAACTCACCATTCATGAGATAGAATTAAAGACTAGGGATCCAGAGATGCTTGAAGATGGTCCTTTCCCTCATGGGAGCTTGCCAGTCAGTAAGAAACTTCAGACAACCACTATAACAGACCAAACCCCAGTGGACTGGACAAATATACAGTCTGCATGAGTCTACCCATCATCTACCATAAAGATGGGATTATCGGCTTTAGCAATGAAGATGCCGAGACTCAGTCCATTGAGTTGAATCCTGTGACATCCTCCTAAAGAGTGGGCAGAGGCTTGGAGCTGGTTGGTTTTCCTTCTCCCATGTACGTGATCATTCAGAGAGAAGAATCAGAGAGAGTCAGGCGTGGAGATATGAAAACACCTCTTCACTGTCTGGCAGAACCAATCTGGGGGCCTGCGGTCCTTCTGTCTTTCTGTACTGACACTGTAGCCTCTCCCTGGGACTTGAAGTAACAGAACACACCATCATACTTGGGACCGTTCTACCAGATCGTCAGCCTTCCTGAAGAGAAACAAAACCTAGGCTTCCATTGCCTGCCCTCCTACTGCATCTGAGATTCTTAAATGTCCCAGTATCGTAACTGCTTCTCACCCCTAGTTTGACCACATATCAGCCGGTATCCCCATATCCCATACCCCCCTTGTTGGCGACTGCCCCTATGGGTGCCTTGCCACTTTCCTTGCTAGCCGGCTGCAAATAGGATATATCTTCCGTCTTCTATTTTCTATTTATTTTTTTTTCCGAGACAGGGTTTCTCTGTGTAGCTTGGAAGTCTGTCCTGGAACTAGCCCTTGTAGACCAGGCTGGGCTCGAACTCACAAAGATCCACCTGCCTCTGCCTCCCAAGTGCTGGGATTGGGATTAAAGGTGTGCGCCACCACTGCCAGGCCCATCTTCCATTTTCTGTTCATGGCAAGGAACCACGTCATCCCTTAGATTATGCTCAGGTGTGTCCTTAGTGAAATACCCAGGACAGCATTTACATCCTGATGCCTTCACAGATCTTTAGCTGTGTCATGGAAAGAGGGGGACCAGGGAGACTTGTATCCCCCAGAAGTCTCACTTAGAGCAAGAGTTTGGTCTGACAGGAAGAGTCCATGGTCTGTCAGGAGTGAGTGCAGCCATCGTGGCTAGCTGCCAAGTATGGGGATTTTGGTGAGAAGGAGGCTGGCCAAGGTAGAGCCTTGTTTGCTATGCAATTATCATGACCTATGGGCAGGTAGTGAAACGTGATTTAAAAAATAAAAAAAAGAAATAAACAAAAGAAAACCCTTAAACTGAAAGAAAAAGACACCTAAGAAAGAAGGAATTCTCATTTCCCCTATGCAAAATGGAGCTGACATTGGGGCACCCCAGGGGGCTCTGGAGTGACTGAATTAATTGGGAAAGATGTACAGAAGAGGTGAGCAGTCTATACACATGGTGAACCCCAATCTAGAGGAATCCTACAGTCTAAACTTCTGGTGTCCAATCTAGTGTCTAATCCTCTGACTCCTCTGTAAAGAATGGCTTCTGTTTCACCTCGCATGTGAAGAAACTGATGAGTGCAACAGCAAGGGCTTCACATCACCAGGATCAAAACTTCATCTCTTTAGCCTCATCTGCCTCTGCAATAAAAGTGTGAGCTCTATTAGACAAGACCATGATTTCACTTAAAGGCAGTCAGTGGTCGGTATCTGGAAAATACGTCAGGGAAAACATGGTAAAGAGAAATTAGATGCTACCAATGACCTTCCTTGTTTTCTGGGCTCTGTACCTGGCTGGAGACAGAAGATGTAACTCACCGTGTAGTTGATATCCAAACCAAGAGATTAATATTGGTAATCCTTGCCTTGAGACTCAGATTTACATTTTTACTTTTTTTCAATTGTATGAATACACACATGCATGTATCTATACGTGGCATGGACTGATATATATATATATATATCACATATAAATGTGCCTTTATTTAAATATGCACATGTGTATGAAGAACCAGTGGCTGACATGAAGTGTTGCACATGGCAGTAGTTAAGTTTTGGTCTCCACCTGGATTTTGCATGTGAGAAGGTAATAAAAGGCAAAAAAACCAAAACAAACAAAAAAAAAACCAAGCTGCAATAATCAGATTTCTGCACCCTGAAGTTGGTGTATTTTTATTTTTTTGTAGGAGCCTGAAACGCTGAAACATACTGGAGATGATCTTATTCTGCCTGTCCATTTTAGGTAGACAATCAGCACATCTAAGTGTCCCATTATAGAAAGTGTTAGTGTGTGTGTGTGTGTGTGTGTGTGTGTGTGTGTTATGTCTGCATTTTCAGGTGTGTGAATCAGTGTTTTCTGTGTATATGTGAATGTGTATATATGTGAATGTGTATGTATACATGTATGTTTATGTTTGTGATGTTTGTGCATCGTCACATGTTACATGCATGTTGAGGCTAGAAGACAATCTTGGTTGTGGTTTCTCAGGGGTCATTCACCTTGATTTTGGAGGCAGGATCTCTCATTGGCCTGCAGTTAACCAAATGCAATAAGCTGGCTGGACAGTGACCCTCAGGGATCTGCCTGTCTCTACCTCCCCAGTACCGGGGTCACAAGCAAGTGCTACTGAGCCCTTCTTTTTAAATGGGTTCTGGGGCTCGAATTCAAGTCCCCTCATTTGCATGCCAAGTACTTAATCTGTTAAGCCACATCCTTGGCACCTGCACCTTTTTTTCTCTTTTAAAAATTCATTTATTTTGTGTACATGTGTGAGCTCATGTGAGTTTGTATGCGCCATGTAAATGCCTGATATCCAAAGAGGCAAGAAAAGGGCATCAAATACCCTGGAACTGGAGCTGCACGTGGTTGTGTGCTGTTTACGTGTGTGCTGGGAACTGAACCTGGGGCTTCTGCAAGAACAGCAAGCACTCTTAACCCTTAGCCAGTGAACCTTATCCTCAGCACTCCATGCTCCACTTTCATTTAAGGATAAATGAAAACCAGTCTTTCTGCCATTAGCCAATGGTCTAAAGCATCCGAGAAACATGTCAAGGAGGGTATGTGACCCTCCTGTCTCTCTGGAAGCCTCCATCACACAGGGAATGTCTTGGTCAAAGGGACTGAGTGGCTTCTGCATGCCCTTACCACCTTTCTTTACAAGTCCACTCTCCAGCAAGCAAGTCCTCTGCCAATGTGACACCGGTCACTGCGTGCTCCTCCGATAGACACGCCTGTTGCTTCTAACTTGCAGTTGGTCACTTTAAAGACCAATCAGAACATTTAAGGAGCAAAAGCATACTCCTTCTTTAGATGCTAGTATCTTAGAGCTTTCGTTGCAATTACAGTCACAAGCTAGTAAATCCTGCTTTGTGAGAAACTGCTCCTTCTAGGCAATACCTTCCAAAGTGTTGATTGAACTGGCAATCCTTTGAGCCGACAGTTCATACCATAGAAAAAGGAAGAGGGGGAAAAATCCCAATTTAGCAATTCAGGCATTTTTTATATACAGGACCTTATTTTCATATTATTTATTCACCGAGGATAGGCTTATACTAAGATACACTACTCTTTCCCTCTACCCTGGAAGTTAGCAAAATAAAGCTCTATGAACAGCACACCAACTGGCAAACTGTTCTTCAAGCATCACCGTCACCAAATTCTTTTTTCCTCCCAAGGCAGAACACCAAAACTTATATTATCTTATTTTTATGCTCCTATCTTAACTTTTGGGGGAAGGTTAAATTATTCTGAAAGTTCTAAGCCATCTACATATTTATTCTTTTTAAAGGTTCTGTGGTGTGTTAGCATCTGTATTGCCAGAAAACAAAATTTTCTTCAAAGTTATTCTTGGGCAGGCCTGGGACGCAACCCATATGTCCCACAGTTAGCGCAGCTCAAGGTTTTAATTTATGCCCCTTTTTTCAAACTTCACTGTAGTGTCCTCGGTTTGGTGAATATGTGGCGCCACCTATGGGTCAGCTCTCAGAAGTTCACGCTCCTTTATCTGAAAATCAGGTTTCAAGCTATGTCATGAAAATGAGGCTTTGAGGGTCTTAAAGATTTCAGACTGGGCGAACATAAATAAAATATCTTATCGATTTATTTTCTCTCCAATAGTCGAGGAGGCATTTTTCTTCTGCCTAGGTCCCCAGCCTGGAAGAATTAGGAAAAACAGACACAGAAGTATTTTCTCATCCCCTCTAATCTCCTAAGACATTTCCCCAGCTCCTCTGTCAAACTAGCCTCTTTGGGAGAGCATATGTTCATTAGCCATGGGCTTTTGGGGAGAGGAGAGCACTGTGGCTTTTGGGTGAAAGCCGTGAAATCCCTGCTTTCCTCTTCCTTGTTGTCTAGATACTTGCAATGTGGAGATTAAAATACCCAGGGACCCAAGCCAAGGGGTAATTTCACAGGACAGCATTCTTACTAGTAAATCTCTCTCTGTAAACACCCACAGCCTTTGGAGCTGTGATCTTCCTCCCTTTCCATCCTGGGGTGTGATCACCCTTGCTCTCTAAGTAACTAGAACCATCAAACAGCCCAGAAACCACTTATATTCCTGAATATAGGGGAAACCAACAGAAGTAAGACTGCATTAAAGCACAGATCAGACCCTTCTTCGCATCTTCACAACTGATACCATGGGTATGTGCCCATGCCAAACTCCTCAAAACACATCCATTACACAGATGCAATTTGCTATATATGGATTATGTACCAATAAACCTTTAAAAGTCAAGCCTTGGATGGAAAAGGAAAATTAATTTTTAATATTTCTGCTAATCCATCTGCCCAAATGATGGCCTTTCTTTTTTCTTTCCATCTTTTTTTTAAGTCTTCAGTCTAACAAAGAGCAGTTGGGCAGCTATGGATGGAAACACTCAGCGGTGAACTAGCGTGTAAATTAGAAGCTGTGGCTGTAAAGGCGGATGCACGCAACAGTGGGAGTGGAGAGTGTGTCTGCCTTGTAAATTTAATTAAACAGCAGGTGCAAAAATCAGGTCATATGGCTTTGATGTGCCCCGTGCGTGGATGACAACCAGACAATGATTCTAATATGAAGAAATTTGCATACATTTGCATCGGACCGCAGAGAGCGCTGGGCCCTTGCCACGTTCTGCATTTTATATCTAGGAAGTTGAATAAGATTTGAATGAACGATTTCTATTTAGACGCAGCGGAAAAATACAACGAGATTTCAGCACTCACGCAGGAGGCCATGTGGACAGCAGGGAAGGCCTATGAGGCTCCCCCTGAAAAGCAACCGCCCTCCTGAACAGTGGCGGATGCCTCAAAATGGAAGGAGGCAGACAGTGAGAAGGGGAGGGGAGGGAAATGTACTGTACTTTGATTTTTTTTTTAAAGACTTTCACAGAAGGTGCTACATTAAGCCCTTCCTTTGTGGGCTCATCTTGGGCATAGCACACACCATTCTTTTCACTCCCATCGTCCGTGCTATAAATCCTTAAATATAAAAATTAGAAAGACTTCTCTGATGAAGCAATTAGCATCTTATATAATCTGCTTCCGCTTTTAAAGGAACGTCTTTGCTGCCGTTTGATGTAGAGTTCATCTTCCACAGCAGCCCGCCAGGATGTTTGTGTAAATGATGTCCTCTGTGCTTGTGCATCCTTGCACAGATAGGATTATAAATACGCAATCGCCCACTGCTGGCCACCAGCACCCTCGCTGGGGCACTCTGGAGAAAGTAATGAAGGGCAGAGAGGCCAAAGAGCTCCACGTGAGCTGATGGGTGCAGAAATCAAAGGCTGCAGTGGAATCCACTGGGCATCCTGATGACCGCTGTAGCCTTGGGGAGCAACCATCTTTGCAGGTCTAGAGCTCATCAGAAATGGTTCTGGCCCCATGGCCACATACACCACTAGACAGTCCTGGAGTCCAGGGTCCTGAGACTGACTGAGGCAGAGCTTTGCCTTTGCCTGAAGCAGATCCTGAGAGGAGCCCCTACTAGCTGCATAGAAATGCTGTAGGTCAGCCCTGATTTTTATGAACAGCATGAAATGATGTCAGAAGAAAAGATGCCATTGGGTTTCCTGCAAATGTACTTGGACTGTTAGCTATTGAAACCAAATCCCATCACTATGCATACTTGGGAAGTTAGCTTTTAAAGGCAGGCTTGATCATGAGATCATGTTAATTTATTACCTGCCAGGATAACTTGCTGACAGTGAAAGTGGTGAGATCTCTTCAAATATTGCATCCAGAAGTCAGGGCTTTTATCTGAGTGTGTTTTTCCAAATGCTCAGCAGAGAAGACCAGCAGTAGCTTCTAACTGCACACACCATCTCTCATCTCCCCCAACGTGTTGCAGATTTTAGAGCGGCCAGAATCCTTTCCGTTTGTCACAGCGGACTCAGCATTCATGCCAGGGCCTGGTACAGGGCTGCCATTCATAAATATGCTTAATTAATTGAATGGTTTTTTTATTTAAGAACCTAAGTTAAGATTAAGTGTAGATAGCTGATCTGTTAATAAATATGACATATCTGGGGTTCAGAGGGAAGGAAAAGGTGAACACATTCACCTGGCCTTAGGAAGTAGGATGTCTGTTACATCACACAGACATACAAGGTGCAGAGCAGTGGCCCAGGGTTCTAGAGTCTGGTTCTCATCAAGTAAAGAGATAATGCTACAAAGAAATATTCAAAAGTATCCATGAGTGCACAATGTATCCTTCCCTGAAAGACATGCACGTGTGTGCTCACCCACAACACACACACACACACACACACACACACACACACACACACACACCACAAGGGGGCTAGCGCACATTAGGTGCTCTGAGTGGGTGAGCAATAGCTCTAGCTCCTCCCCTCCACTGCGTTTTTTGACCCCTTCCCTCTGGAGTCCCCACTCCTGACTCTCCTCTCATGAGGCGGCAGTGTTGAATCCACACCAAGCTGAGCACTCACCATGCTGCGTCGCAATCCCGCTGCGTCGCAATCCCATCTTTGGTCCAGCCTGTTATGACAGCAAGGCACCAGATGCTTCCTGGGCTCTCAAGAGGCTGGGGCAACATCTGGGAAGCGCTTGTGAGTCCCACATTCAGGTCTCTTCCTGGTGACACTGGAGGAAATATGTGCTGTGGATGGCACTTGATGAGAGCTGAGGAATTTCTCAACGGAGGCTCAGACAATTAAGAGCATCTTTAGCGGTATGGATCTGGGGGCATTGAGAAGCAGGAGCGTGTGTAGGGTAGAGATAGGTTCAGAAGAAGGGGCCTGACTCTCTTCTACTGGAATTCTGCTCGGGCTTCCTTGACAAACACTCACTTCTACAGCTGCTTGTCTCAAGGCAAGTCCTATCCTCTGGCAGTGCTCGTGTACCAACTGTGTTCAACTGTCCCTGATGAAGGCACAGTCATTATGCAGCTTTGTTTCAGTTTTGAGGTGACGACTGTCCATCAAAAAATCTCTTTCTGTGGGTTTTGGGACCTATGTTTTCCTCTTCGTCCTTAGATGAAGTCAGCAAGTTTCTTTTAGCAGGCAGCATGATGCAACTGGGGCTATCTGCATGACATCCCTACCTGTCATCGCCCCGGGTGTGCCACACTCCAAAAGCCCCCTTGCTCTTCTTGCAGCTATTAAAGGAAGATTACACTGCTGTGAATGGTCTGCCAAGCCTCTGTTCAGAAGCATGGTTTCAGAACCGGTGTGTGTGCAGGGAAACATATTCTTGCAAGCACCAGCTTCTTTCATGCTCATCATGGGGGGTGAGTGAGGTACAAGGGGACTGAGGATTAGGGAGACACATGCGAGTAAGGATGAGAATACAGGTGTTTTAGACCTTGACAGTTATGAACAAAACACAACTGAGACACAAAGTCACCAGCCTAGGAGATGATAGCGCCTGGGCCATCTATTTCCAGACCCAACCACCCCTACCCTTGATTTCGGGCATGAACTTTGCAGAGGTCAGTATAGCAGTAGGGCACACTTCCCTCCGTGACTTGAGTCTGTTCACGAATGAGACTCGTTTTTTGTGTTAATGGGCAATCTGAGTGGCTAATTATAAGTCACCCTCACTTAAAAGGCAAAAGTCCTATCTCTCCTCATCAGAGAAATGAAAATTAAAACCACAAGGGGGTAGTTCCTGCTGTCAGACTGGTCACAGTTATAAGAACAAAAAAAATAGCCAATCCCCCAGGGTGGGGGGGGGGACACCCCTTCCGTTATTGGTGGAAATGTAAGTTAAGGTGGCCAAGGTGGGTAGCAAGATGGTAGTTGCCAAAGATATCCACATTCCATGGCACTGCAGCACCACAAAGATGTAAAAGCAACTAAGTGCCCATCAAGAGAAGGGTGGGTGGTGTGGGAGGTCCTTCTGTATATGTATTGCTTTTATTGGTCAATGAATAAAGAAGCTGCTTTAGGCCAATTGCTTAACAGAATATAACGAGGCAGGAACAGATATATAGAGAGAGTAAGCAGAGTCAAGTGAAAATCCATGTACCCCCGCTGGAGACAAATGCCGGATGCCAGACAGAACTTTACCCAGTAAACCACAGCCACGTGGCAATACACAGATTAATACAAATAGGTTAACCAAAGATATAAGAGATAGCTAACAATATGCTTAAGTGATTGGCCAAAGCAGTGATTTAAATAATATAGTTTCTATGTGATTATTTCGTGGTCTAGACATCTGGGAACAAACAAGTGACCTCCTATTACAGACACGTGGCCTCCTACTACAAATTGGCACACTATGTGGGACACAAACCCATGACCCTGGGATTAAGAGTCCCATGCTCTATAAGTGATGGGCCAAGCAATGATTTAAATAATAGAGTTTCTGAGAGGTTATTTCGAGTCTGGGTAGCCAGAAACGAGCCAGCAGCCTCCTACAACAGGTGGGGACAAAACAACACTGACATCACACTGCAGTCCTATTCGTTAGAGAAGGAGGCTATCTATTATCCTGAATCTGGAGCACACAAGTTAAATGAAAGAAGTCAGACAGAAAATGACTACTGGTCCAGGAGTACTCTTGCTGACAGAGCCACACTGGCAGAGGCAATACGCACAGCTGGTCTCTGTCCAATGTCATTCCATCTCGCTTTGCTTCCCACGGCTGCCGTTTGAAATGCTGTGTCCTCCGAAGGCCTGTGTGTTACAGAGGCTTTGGTTCCAGCTTTAAGAGCTGAGTTCTAGTGGGAAGTCTTCCGGACACTGGAGGTGTGTTCCCTTGAAAAGCACAATGGAACCCCTTTATTTCTCTTTCCCTTCTCTGTGTCTGACCAGTTGGTGAGTGGCTCTCTGTACTGTGTTACCAGCCCTGAGATGTTGCCTGGATACGAGGCCAGAATTAAGAGTGGCAATTGGGTGTGGGGTGAATCCTCTAAAAGCGTGAGCCAAAATTCGACTTTTTTTTTGTAAGTTGACTTCTTCGGTTATTTGTTATAGTAACTCAAAGATGACAGCCAAGTGATAAGACCCTATGATCGTCAGTTACCACAATTTGTTATGGAGTTGTGATGTTGAAGGCTATATAAATGGTTGCCACCTGCCAAAGGGCTTCAGACAATTATACTTGCTGATGTGTTTATACCAGCACCTGCTTTTTGGTGGGTTCCTCTTTTGTTTTTGTTTTAAGACAAATGTTCAAGTATCCTCTATAGTAGAGCATCACCCTGAATTTCTGATCCTCTTGTATCTACTTCCCCATTGCTGTAACTGCAGCCATGCACCACCATACTGAGTGTGGGCAGTGTAGGGAATATAAACCCAGGCTTCATGTATGCTGGGCAAGCTCTCCATGAAACAGTAACATTCTCGGACTCCTCGGGCTGGCTCATTTGCCCTTCCTGCCTCCTGTTGAGATGGTATCAGTGGGCACCTTTTTATGGGTTAAATACTGAGAAATCCCCCTGAAGTGGGATTTGTGTTCAATCAACAGTCACAGTTTCACTTCAGCAAGTGGAACACGCATGGTATTTGAATCAACTATTGGCGGGGCCTCGGCAGGCATTGTCTGCAGTCATGTTCACTTCTTGTCATGCCTGATGTCTGAGGAAGTTTCTGAATGGCAGAGGGAAGTGAACGTCTCAAAATAGCATTCATGCAAATTTAGTTGGAGCACAGATCCAAATTTAATGACAATATAAAGAGAGCCTAAGAAATCTGTCCCAGTAGAAAATATACTATACCAGACCAGGCTGTTCTCGCTCCCATTCATTGTTACAACCACAGTGCATAGACTACCGTGAAGCCTGGCTTGTATAAGAGACCAGTAAATCAAATACCGTTTGATTTAAAAATTCTACATTAACATAACAGTAACTGTATAGAGAAAGTCTGATATAGTAAAAGGGATTTCCAGATGCCTCATCTCTGTCACTAGCATCTTATATTAGGATATTACATATGTTAACAATAATGACCAACAATGAGCTCAGGTTGATTTATCATGATTACTAATCTCAACTAAGGGTTGCCATCTATTCCCATAGCTTTAGCTATATTGAAAATGTGTGTTTGTGTCTGTGTGTTTCCGTAGATGGGTCCCTGTATATAGGTGAAGGTCAGAGGTCA
Organism: Ondatra zibethicus; assembly: GCA_004026605.1. Classification (NCBI taxonomy): domain Eukaryota; kingdom Metazoa; phylum Chordata; class Mammalia; order Rodentia; family Cricetidae; genus Ondatra; species Ondatra zibethicus. The sequence continues at coordinate 13,684 of PVIU01011818.1, forward strand.
ACTTTGGGTTGCTTCATCAGTGTCTCTCCACCTTGATTTTTAGATGAGGGCCTCTCACTAGGACCTGGAAATTATCAATTAGGTTAAAGTGATTGGACCACCAAGCTCCAGGACTCTAATCTACCTCTCTCTGTCTCCCAAACTCTGAGATTAAAAAAGCTTACCTATATGTAGGGGTTTTTGTTTACTTGTGTTTTGTGTGGATTGTGGGGAGTGCACTCTGGTCCTCATGTTTTGTGTGCATTGTGGGGAGTGCACTCTGGTCCTTGTGCCCTATGTGAATTTTGGGGAGTACACTTGGGCCCTAAACTAAACCATGTTCACAGTCAAAACTTAGCTGTTGCTTAAAAATCTTTTCTGGTTTCTGGATCCAATAAAGGACTATCCATGATATTGAGTTGCATCTTCTTGGGCTCTTATTATCCTTGATGCCCCTCTGATTTTCCATGGTTTTGATAGCTTTCACGGTTTTGAGGAACACTGAACAAGCATGGTACAAAATGTCCCTGAGCTGGAATTTTGCTGACTTTATTTCTTCACGATCAGACTCTGTTTCTCGGGAGAAGATAACAGAAATAACCAACCGTTTTCGTCTCATCAAAAAGAAAAGTGTGGTGCTATCACAGGACTCACTAATGGAGTTGACGGTGATCTCCAACCTGAGGTCATGGCCATCAGGTTTCTGCTACAAAATTCATCATTTCCCAGCTGTGCTCTTTGGACAGAGATCACTGTACTAACCCATATCCAAACAATGGGGAGCTATTATGCTGCCTTATAGAGGATGTGATAGCTAAATAAATTACCTGATATTTTATAGATTGATCTTTTCTTTTTTTATTTGTTTGTATTGATAGGATTTGTGAGTATTTAGTGTGCACACTTGCTTATAACACAATGATACTTTTTTATTGTGTTGCTCAAATGTTTCCAGCTATTGAAATCCAGAATTATTTCTCTTGGCTCCCTTGCTATTGTGGCACTCTCCCACCATTGTGGGTTGTTTGTTTCCTTTTAACCCTTCTAATTTCCAAGCACTGCAAAAAAATACAAAAAAGGAGGGGGCAGCCTTATCTGAGATTTTCATCTGTGGAGCACTGGTTTCTTTTATTCTTGAAACCTGGGTAAGAGCCAAGACCTAAGCACTGGCGACTTTACACGGTTGTTCTGCCTCTATTTCCAAACCATCTCAGTTAAAAGAAGCAAAAGAAATGAGTATACTCACCTGCATCCTTTCCCCTGCCTGCAGACCCATGTGTGTGCATGCGTGCAAGCTCACACATGTGTGTGCATGTGTATTACTTCTTGTGTGCCTAGACAATTGTTTTTAAATGAAAGACACAAGAGACTATTTTTAAAAATAAACCAGCAGTAATAAGAGTAAGTGAACGAGAAAAGCTTAGGTCTTTAGTGATGAAGTAAGACTATGAAAACAAAAGGTTAAGGACCAGAGAGATGCTGCAGCAGTTAAGATGACTGGCAGCTCTTGCCGAGGATCCAGGTTTGATTCCCAGCATCTGTTTGGTGGTTCACAGTGATCCATAACTCTAGTTACAGGAGATCTGACATGCTCTTTTGACCTCCACAGGCATCAAGCATGCATATGGTGCCTATACATACATGTAGACAAAATAGGCACATATAAAATAAAATAAGATATTTAAAGACAAAAGGTGAAGAGATGGGATAGAGATTGATAATATTCTAAGTGGGCACACCCCAGGGTGCAGTGAACTACAGAGTGAGATCTGCACTGGAAATGCAGAGAGTTCTCTACTCAAAGGTGGCCTGGACTTGGACTTTGTCCAGGGCTAGGGCATATGAGGTCAAGAAGTCACACTCAACTACTCTCCATTTTATCCTTGAGGCGTGGTCTCTTACCAAATCTGGAGCACAAGAATGCTGTCTACTGTGGGATAATGCTCTTGTACACTGTAAAGATTTGTCACTCATATTGGTTTAATAAAAAGCTGATTGGCCAGAAGCCAGGCAGGAAGCATAGGTGGGGTGGCCAGACTAGGATAATTCTGGGATGAGGAAAGGTAGAGACTCAGTCATCATCCAGAAGCAGAGCTGAGAATGCCTTACTGAGAAGAGGTACCAAGCCGCATGGCTAAATATAGATAAGAATTATGGGTTAGTTTAAGTTGTAAGAGCTAGTTAGTAATAAGCCTGAGCAATTGCCAAACAGTTTATATTAATATAAGCCTCTGTGAGTTTATTTGAGACTGAATGGCTGTGGAACTGGATGGAACTGAAACAGCCATCTATAGCCATCTCTGCCTCCCAAGTGTCTCTCACCTATCTTGCTTTTACCTGAGTGCTGGGGGTCCAAACTATGGCCCCCACTTTCACAAAACAAACACTTTCTCCACTGAGTCGTCTCCCCTTCCACACTTATGTCTTCTCTTCCACACACATATTTGACATTACAGGTATGTAACCATATCCCCTTGCATGGCTAAGACTAGTGATCCCCTCTGAGAAACACTTCTGATTAAAGCACTTACAATGGTCCATTCTCCTCCCAGCTAAACTGCGAGACTGGATTAAATCCAAGGCACTGGGGTCTAAGGGGAAGATCAGGTGGGGAGGCAGTGAGTTGAGGGACATTTCGTTCCCCTGTTCCTCTGTGCTATGAACGTCTTCCAGGAATTGTCAGTTTCAACATGAGTTCCATCAAGACTGCTTCATGAACCTCCCATGTGCAAATACTTTCAGACACGGGTCTGTGTCAGTCTTCAATCTGTTTGTTTGTTTTAAATACTGAGAAGACTTCCTCTTAATACCTAACCTACTCAGAAGCAAGAAGAAATACTGACGCTTGCAGCCATCATCTCCCAGATGAGCTACAAAGTCATGTAGGACTATTGCAATGGCAGGCGCCCCCAGCTGGATGTCTGATCACCGTGGTGTGCCTGGAACAAATTCCTGTATGAAATCACAACACTTCATTTTGCATGTTTACTTGCAGGGAGCTCGTTCCCATTTGGAGAGAGCCAGAGGGAAACTGGCTCAGGCCTCACTACATCCCTGGGGAGGGGGAAGAATGGGTTTGCTGCTCACTAGCTGACTCTCACTGTGAGTGAGCAAGCTGGTTCCCTAGTCATACAACCTTGTAAGGTAGCCATCGCTGTAAACGGTAAAGCAGAAGTTTCATGTCAGTCTCACACTCGGAATTTGTGGGTTTTGCATTCGGTGACATATCTGGAGTGGAGACTTCCTATGTGGGAGTAGGGCAGTAATGTAAGACCGTTGGCCACTCCATCAGCTGCTTCCCCCACTACAGAGCGCCCCTACATCTTTCTCTCCAGGTATAGTCAATGCCACCTCGCTGTGCTATGGATATGAACCATCCTGTGGAAGATTGTGTGCTGAAGATGTGGTGTCCAGCTGGTGGCATTATTGAGAAGTATCTGGGTCATAACAACCCTATTCTCAATGCTGAATTAGTCCATAATGGATTCATTACTATGCAAGGGACACAGGTCATTGGGAGCATGCCTTTGAAGGATATACTCTGTCCTTCATCCAAGTGCTTCCTAGTTGCTATCAAGCAAGCTTTTTTCCCCTCATACCCTTTTGTTATGATATTTTGTCTCCTTGTAGAGTCATGGATGATGAGTCAGAAAATCTAGACCAAAACCCTCCAAACTCACGAGCTAATGTTCAGCAGGAAGCCATGTTCTACTTGCACGTGTTCAGACCTGTGCAAATGGAGACTGAGAAGTAAGCTGTGGGGGTAGTAAGTGGCATCTGTGGAAGACTGTGGCTGTGGACTCCACCTTCATTAGGCCAAAGGCCAAACCTGGGCAGAGTTGAAGCCCTGTTAGAGCTTTGGCCTGTGAGGAGACCCTGGGACCAACAAGATGGGTCAACTGTAACCAACCAACAGGCTGATTCACTAAATTCTAGCCAGTTCAGCTGACATCCTTGTCCCAGACCCCATGTTAACTAAGGCAGATTTGAGGGCGTGTGTTTGCAATCCTAGTACAAAGAAGGTGAGAACAGACGGAACCCCTATGGTTCCTGTACTCCTGCCTCCTGCCTGCCCTCAAGTGACCAGCACCCAACTCACCACCAGTAGTCAATGTCTCTTGCTGCCATGCTTCCCCCATCTTAAGAAAGTGAAATTCCCCTAGACCATGAACCTCAGCAAAAGATGTTCCTGCCTGAAGTTGTTTCTGTCAGATATCTATTAATGGTGGTGAGAAATGAAGCAAGGGACCTTCTAGGGCCCAATGTAATTGGCAGAAATAAGAAGGGTTTCCCCCATATGAGATGACAGGAACGGAGATCCTAAGATGGGTTTGGGCAAGTGACTGTCACCCAGTCTGCTGGATGATCAGTAGGAGACCAAGGAAATGCGTGGCACTTAGGGCGGGGGCCCGGCTTCACTCAGCAGACCGTACGCATTCTTGTTACTGAACTTCTAGATCCAGAACCCCAGGATATGGATGGGATTTGAGGTTATCTACTTGGGAGACAATGAGGAAGGCAATGGATAAATAGTGCCTGGGAAGAAAGGGTGAGAAAACGCCAAGAGCAGGCCACTACCACTGCCTGGCTCTGGCTGCCATTTCGTATGATTTTTAGAAACACTGTCTGATGATCCCATGGAGATGGCTCAGCAGATACAGCACTTGCCACGCAAGTCTGGGGACCATGGTTTGAATCCCAGCCTCCATGTAAATATTGGATGGGTGTGGTAGCCTGTCTGAGATCAGAGTCACCAGGAAGCCTGAGCAAATTGGCTGGATAGGCTGCTCTAATCCATGAGCTCTAGGCTCTACATAGGCTGCTCTAATCTGTGAGCTCTAGGCTCTACTTAGGCTGGTCTAATCTGTGAGCTCTAGGCTCTACGTAGGTTGGTCTAATACGTGAACTCTAGGCTCTACATTGGCTGCTCTAATCTGTGAGCTCTAGGCTCTACTTAGGTTGGTCTAATCCGTGAGCTCTAGGCTCTACATAGGCAGTCTAATCAGTACGCTCTAGGCTCTATATAGGCTAGTCTAATCTGTGAAATCTAGGCTCTATACAGGCTGGTCTAATCTGTGAGATCTAGGCTCTACACAGGCTGGTCTAATCAGTGATCTGTAGGCTCTACATAGGCTGGTCTAATCTGTGAGATCTAGGCTCTAGTGAAGGACCTTGCCTCAATGTATAAGGTTGAAAGCAACTGATTTAGACACCTGACTTCAACGTTTGGCTTTCACATGCATGTGTATACATGTGGGCATGCATCAACATGTTTGTTCACATATATTACAATGTACAGACATACATACAGAAAGAAAACTATCTTAGGTCAAAAGAAACACCACCTGTGCCCTTGGCTCCCCTTACATTTCTGTGTACAGAATGAAGTGGAACTAGGGCAAAGGTAAGGTGAAAGTGTTGTTAAAGCCTAGAGTGGGTATGGAGACAGCCAGAGGAAGAGTGCATGGAGGATCTGCAGAACCTCAGTACAATGGTGAAAATTCAAACACAGTGGAATGTCCCTACCAGTCAATCTTGGAAGGAAATGGAAGCAGGTGTGTGTGTGTGTGTGTGTGTGTGTGTGTGTGTGTGTGTGTGTGTGTGTTTGTGTGTGTGTGTCTGTGTGAGTGTCTGTGTGAGTGTCTGTGTATGCGTTCATCTATGTGCATTCCCATGAGCTTACATATGTTGTATCCCAGCCAAAACCGGCTGCAGCCTTCCCTTAGAGTTATGAGGTGTAACCTGGAACCCCTAGCTTTCTTTGCTTTTCCAACATGTGCCGAGACACCCACCATCACAGGAATGTCTCCATTTCTGAAAGGCCCCAGAAGCGGGAAAAGAAAGAAGAAATAGGAGAGATGGATGCCAAATGTGGTGTACCTCACATTAGCTATGGCCCTTCAGCTTTTGTCTCCAGATTCATTATTCTAAGATTTCAAGGGGAAAATATGCAGAATTCTCAGGTGCATGTTCAAAAAAACGTTCAGAATCAGCAGGATGAATAGGAGATGTCCAATTCATTATGCACAGAATACTCCGTGCCATTTCATTTGCACTCTGCTCCTGGGTGCAAAGCTGCTGGATTCTAAACACATGTCCCAGTAAGAGCATCCTCTGCAGACGCAATGAACACAGCCAAAGAATGGGAGTATATTCATTTCTGCATCTGAAAGCCCACTTCTCTGAGTTGAGAAGAGGTTAAGTAAAATTAGTCCCCAAATGAAGACTCTGATAATATAGAACAAGTCTTATCATATATCTCTAATGCTCATAACTGCACAGTCCGGGACTGCATCCAGGTAGCAGTGCCCTGAAGATGTATGCAGTACACAGCCTACACAGGTGAGTGTAGGAAGAGGGGAGGCGGTCATGTTCAGCAACCATGAAGATGAATCTTTCCATTCTTCTCACAGGTGCTGAAAGGTATTCGATATAGTAAAAGGAAAATAAGCTATTGTGAGTAGCCAGATCCAGTTCAAATCCAGGCAGAATAGTCTTGGATGAATGAACTCAAGATCCCTGAGCATTTGTCTATAAAATAAGGATTAGAAATTGAACCAAAGAGAAATGATGAGGGTTTAAATAATAAATTTGTTCACTCTGAATGTGTAATCTGGCACATATCCAGTTGGTGGTATAAATAGCCACTGTATAACACACTGCAGCCATTTTCATTTACTTATTTGATCTCTCTAAAATTTGCGGGGAAAGAGGTAGATTCTGTCTCAACCCAACTTGCAGACTTCCTGTCTCGCCAGGTCTGAAAAGCTTAAAACCTCATTTCCCAGACTCTCTTGCAGCTAAAATACTGGCAATGACTTGGTTTTTAGTTGGCTGGTTCTAAGAAGGTTGTCAGCAGGGGACCATGTGGCCCACTCTCTCACTGCTTCAATTCTCTATGGTTAGTGGACATGCCACAGAGACCAAGGAAATTCCTAGAGAACTGCTTAATACCTCACTGCTAGCACACAGGGTTGAGTAGCAATTATATGTGTAGGCAGATCATGGGGAGTATTGGTCATGGTTGTATTATGGCCTCTAGGTCAGAGCTCTGTTTGTTAATTCATCATTCTCAGATGTAGCCATCTTTGCAGAAGGGTGGAAAAGCTCAAAGATGACTCAACTACAATAACATATGTGCAATTACCATCATATACGTGTACAATACCTGTTCCTCTGAAATCTAGCTTCAGGAACTAAATTTCTCTCATTCATGGCAACCATCCATTTCCATGAAGGTTATTTACTTCTGTGCCACCATAATCATGCTGAAGCTAAGGGACAATGGAATGTTTGCATTACCTGTGAATCTGACCGCTTTGTTGTTGTTGTTGCTTGTTTGTTTTTGTTTTTCAGAACAATATCACCTTAAACATTCAGGCATGCATAGCTCTCACTCTCTCTGGCTTAAAACCAAGCATGACCATAGAAGGAATAGACAGAGAGGGAGGAGCCTCCGAAAGCCTTGAGAGCTCCAACTAGCTTTTTTGTTTTTGGAGTTCTTGATCTCCCTGTAGGAGACCTGGAGATAACTAACCTGGATGTTTGGGAGCAACCCATGAGACCACACTGCAAAGCCAGCCTAGGACACAGGCCAGTTGGTTCTGCTCATTTTACTTCCTCGTTTGAGTCTGGGATAGGCCAGGCAGTCTTCCAGTTAGAGCCAGTATGGTAAGAAATTGACTCATCTGTCAAGTGTTCATTTTCCTTGTTAAATTAACTCAAGAGTACAAATTAATGCTTACATAAATAGCATTTAATAAATAAATATTTGCTGAGACATTAATTTACCTCATAAGACATAAGATGAGAGCTCACAGTCATAACCCCCGCCCCTGAACCTCATTGTTGAAGAGATCATCCCTTGGCTACATCCAAGCAGAAGCCAGGAGACTGGGTGAAAAACATCAAGGTCAGAAGAATGGACTTTGAATTCAGCCTCAAAATCCTAGAACCCAAACATTTATTCACACAAATAGTCAGAGAGAGAGAGAGAGAGTTCTGGGCTTTCTATAACTCAGTACCTCTCAGCTTCTCTAGCAACAAAGAAATATTGGGGATCCCAAATAGCTGTGGTATTTGGTCCAAGCTAGACTAATATTAAATGGAAAGAGGAGACCTGACAATCCTGAAGCTCCTGTGGGTTAAACTTGAATGCTATGGTGCCTCTGATTCCTCAGTTAAGGAGCCTGAGCACCTGTAGCCTTGTTTGCCAGCCAAGATTTCACAGCGATGGAAAAACAGAGCCCTCCTAGGTAATGATCTACCTCCTCCAGGCCTGGCTGCTCTGCATGATAGGGATGGCTGCGAGAGGAAAACAGCCCAACTGACAGACAATATTAATCTAAACAGGGTCCAAGGCCATCATTCATTCGACTAACAGATGTGTACAGTGCCAGGCATTGACCTGAACACCAAAGACATCGCCAAGAAAAAAGACTGAACTGTTTACCTTTGTAGAGCTCACATCTTTGTGAAGGAAGACAGATAAGAACAAAGAGACAAGCAAGAAGATAAGTTCCCTGAGGGAGAGAGGTGGGGTAGCAACTAGTGCCCTGTGCTAATGGAGTGACAGGAAGACGACCTAAGCCTGGAGGGCATGCACTACCAGCTGCTAGAACAAACTTACTAACCAGATGAGGATGGCAGCAAAACCAAGCAAGAGTTCCTCTAACCAGGGCTGTAGAGATGGTTCAGTGGGTGAAGAACTTACCCTGCAAGAAAGAGGATGGGGTTGATACAGCCATAACACAGCCAGTCATGGTGGTGCATGCCTATAATGCCAGCATGGGGGAGGCAAAGATAGGAAGGTTCCTGGGTCTTGCTGGTCAACTAGTCTAAACAAATCAACAAGAGCCAGAGGGCATCAAGATCCCATGCCTTGAAAACAGGGCAAGTAGAGAGCAAATAGAAAGGAAACCCCAATTATGACCCTCTGGCTACCCCACACACATGTGCACATACACAGGAAGAGGTACATATACAAACAGGAACATGCACGCATACAAAGAGTTCCCATAACAACCCAAAGGAGCAATGAGATAGTAACACCAAGATTTCTGAACAGAGAAACAAGAAAAATATGCAATCACTCTTACTTCTAAAATGAAGAAATGAAGACCATACAGAGAATGGGGTTAGAGTTAAATAATCAGAATTCAGCCAGGTGTACTGGCTCACACTTATAACTCTAGCACCCGGGTGACAGAAACCAGATGGTCACTTTGAGTTTAATGCTAGCCTGGGCCACCTGGTGAGTCCCAGACCAACCTAGGCATGAAACCATATCTCAAGAAAACAAAGAATCAGGATTTGGATTGTGAACCCTCTTGGCTTCTTGGAGTTACTATAACAAAGTGTCTGAGGTATCTTTAAACTTCAGAATATGATCAGCTGCTACTTTTGGAAGCCAGGACTCTGAAATCGAGATGTTCTCCTTGAAGGCTCCAGATGAGAAGTCTTCTTGGCCTCATCCAGTTGCTAGTGGTGTCCAGTACTCTTGATACCCCTTGGCTTACAGATACATCAACTCGTTTCTGTCTCTGATGTAACATATTGCTCTTCCTGTGTCTATGTGCTGGGTCTCTTTCTCATGAGGTCACCAGTCAAATAGGTAGTGCCCATGTTAATCCAGCAAGACCTTATCTTAATTTGATTACGTGTGCAAAGACCCTACTCCCCAATAAGGCCATACTCAATAGGATCCCAACATATGTTTCTGGAGATCATAATACGGCCCAAAGTGGGCAAGATTTGAAATAGGCAATTAAATACAGAAACATGGAGATTAGACAGAAACCCAAGTAGGAAATGTTAATTGGAGGTCATTGCTAACTAGGTGGTAATTAAAGCGGTGGGCAGTGTGAGATCATGAAGCTAGCAACAGATGTCAGAAAAGAAAACATGGGCTTGAGATGAGAGCTCCCTAGCTTTTTGGAGTCAGGAAGACAAGGAGGATCTGACCAAGGACATCAGAAAGAGAGTCAAACAGAGGGCAGAAGACTGGGAGATTGTTCAGTGGTTAAAGGCTTTTACTGTTTCTGCAGAAGACCCAGGTTCAATTCCCAGCACTCACATGGTAGCTCATAAATACCTGTAACTGTAATCCCAAGGGATCCTATGCCTTCCTCTGACCTCTGCAGGATATTACACACACTAGGTGCTCATACATGCACTCAGGCACATACATATAGCCATACAAAATACAATTAAAAAACACTTTAAAAGGAGAGAGAGAGGCAGAAGTCCTAGGGGATGACGCTCTGCGGGCCAGGTGAAGATGGTATGGAGGAGGGAAAGTGACTCAGAGGTTAACAGGTCCTGAGTTCAATTCCCAGCAACCACATGGTGGCCCAAAACCACCTGTAATAAGATCTGGTTCCTCTTCTGGCAGGCAGGGATACATGCAGGCAGAACACTGCATGCATAATAAATAAATCTTTTCTAAAATATTTAAAAAAATAAAAAAAGAGCAAGACATGGCCAGAACTGAAACCTAGGAGGACTTATGTTCATCAAAGCCAGTATTGGGTGACTTGTAGGAAATGAGGGAATTCTAGGCAGGACACAGGAGCCTTGTATTCCTCAGAAAAGTCACGCCTTCCAACAAACCACAGTAAAAGTCTGGTCATCCCCAGAGGACAAGGAACAAACAGTAGGAAGCAAAGCACAGGCCCCCATGTGTGGCCTAGAATACTTGTGTAAACTTGAAATTATAAAAAAGCAGCTGCAACTGAGCTTGACAAAGACAGAAGACACCTGACATAAAAGTGGATAGTCATTTGTTTCTGCAGAGCATGGTGATGAGGGGACCAGACCTCTCCCATCTGATGTGTCCAACAGCAATGTCAGACAGCTGCAGCCACTGGAGTCTAAGGGTCAGTCCACACAACAATTCTAGCTAGTCAGAAAAATAACAACCAAACAAACAGGATTCCCCAGTACTCCCCATTTGCCTATTTACAGAATAAAACTAGAAAGCATTAAAAATTAAGTGAAGGTAATGATACATTAACAATCAAAACAGAAACATTCTCATGTTATGAAAACACTCATTGAATGTTGATGTGGGATTCCCCTCTGTAGGCTGTGAATATGTTTCATTGCCATTAGTTAATAAAGAAACCACTTTTGGTCAATGGCTTAACAGAATAGAGCTAGGCAGAAAAACTAAACTGAATGCTGGGAGAAAGTAGGCAGGGTCAGGGAAAAGCCATGTAGTGGCTGCCACAGGCAGAGGCACTGGAACCTTGCTGCAGTCACATGGCGATACACAGATGAATAGAAATGGGTTAACCAAAGATATAAGAGCTAACTAGCAATATGCTTAAGTGATTGGCCAAGCAGTGACTGAAATAATATAGTTTCTGTGTGATTATTTCAGGAGTCTGGGCAGCCAGGAAACGAACAAGCAGCCTTCCAACAACAGAGTGTCAGTCAAAGCCATCTTTATTTTTAATAAGGAAGATGGCCCATCAGACACCATCTATGGGAGCCTCCTGTTGGTTATGCTATGGTGAGGACAGTCCTGTTCAATTCCAGCCCTCTACTATGTGTGACAAACTGAAGTGCATGTAGCCATGTCTGTGTCCAGTGTCCCACAATGAACCTTGACTTCAGAGAAACAGAAATGTGTGCTTCCCTTCAGTGCAAAGTGGGTTGCAACTCCTTGAAAGTTACTATTGGGGTTGATGGTGGAGTGATTTAAATACCTCCCATCAAAGAAGGCAGAGATGTCTGGAAGTTGGGCATGGCCATGGGGAGCAAGCAACCTCTCTGCAAAGATTCTCCCAAGCAAGAGTAAAGGTGCTTGTTGAATTCATAGCTAGTTTTGAACTGCCAGGGGACAGTCAGAGATTTCTAAAAATATTCAACTCTGCGGGGGGGGGGAGTGTCAGAGTGTTGTTTCACATCCATGTCCTAAAAGCAAATAGCCACACATCCATCACCACTAGTGCCCTGACCAAGGCAAGGAGTCACAGCTCAGTGTTTACCAGTCCTGAGCCTCTGTATTCCTGCTTCATGAAGAATGGGTTCAGAGATGGGAATTTTCTCTTGCCTTTTTCCTTGCCTGCTATGTGGAAAATGGTAGGCTCATACTACTTAGACACTTTCTTTCAGACCTCCCTTCTAGACCTTTCTTCTGCCTTTTCCCATCCAGGGTCTTTTGTAGTCTAGAAGGCAGTATGTGTCCCTCACATCTTATTTTACTCTGGGTCCCTTGGCTGTTTGAAATGCCCTCCTGTCCCTCCCCTCTCCATCCTAGCTATCTCCCTCCCTCTCTCTGTGACTCTTTCTTGTGTTATTAAGCAATGTGCAGTATCTCTGCACTGCCTAAAGGAAAGACTCTGAATCAGGGGGTAGCTCAAGGGCAGAGTGCTTGTCTACACACAAGAGGCTCTAGGTTCTATCCCAAGAGGAAGACAGATGACAAGGAGAAAGGGTAGAAGAAAAGAAGGAGGAAAGAAGGAAGGGATGAAGAAGAGGGAAAGATGGAAGGAAACTCCTCAATCAATCAATGACAAAGATAGATAGAGAAACAGAGTTGGAAATAAAAAAAAAATCTCAAAGTGACACAGTCTTTTGAGGTTTTCTCCCAGCAAGTCACTTCATATCTTGGCCCCAGATCACTCTTCAGGAAGTGAGAATACCAGGTTCCCTGATCCCTGCTTCTTTCTCTCCCTCAGCATCTTTGCCCTTGGTCTCCTTACATCCCAGCTTCTCTTCCTCTCAGATGCTATGCCTCCTCCCCTCCCCTCTCCACCACCAGATACACAGTATCCCAAGGAGTTGAAATTCATAAAAGAAAGGGTCCATACTCACAGGTGGGAGATAAAAAGCAGCACATGGTGCCTAAGGGCCCTGAACACCACAGGCTGAGACACACTAAAACTCATAGTGAAAATTAATCCAAACTATACAAAGGCAGCACAAACAAAAATCCAAAATGAATGCACAGCAGTTCTCTAGAATTCAGTGAATTTTACATCCCTCACCTTCCTCTTGAAGCACCCATACCCAGTCTTCACCTTCAGATTTCAGGCTCAACAAACCAGCCTTGGGTAGCACTGTCTGCCTCCTCCTTCCTTCTCTTCTTGTGTGTGTTTGTGCATACATGTGCATGTTCACGTGTAGACAGAGACTGTTCATTCACTTCTCAGCCACCCAGACTCAAAATAATCACACAGAAGCTATATTAATTGCAATATGTTTGGCCAATAGCTTAAGTGTATTTCTAGCTAGCTCTTAAATCTTAAATTAACCCATTTCTATTATTTGTATTTTACCACGAGGCTCATGGTTTACCGATAAGTTTCCTGGGTGTCTTGTCTCCTTCAGCGGCTATATGGCATCTCTCTGACTCTGCCTACTCTCTCTCTCTCTCCATATATATATTCTGGTTATATTCTGCCCTGCCACAGGCCAAAGCAGCTTCTTTATTAACCAATGATAAAAAAAAACCATATTCGCAGCACACAGAGGGAAATCTCACATCATTCATGTGCGTGAAGGTGCACCTGTGCATGTGGACAAGTGTACATACTCACATACAGCAGACAGCCAGGTGTTTTCCCTGGGGTGCTGTCCACCTATTTTCTTCAGACCAGATCTCTTGTTAGCATGGAGCTTGGCAAGCAGGCTCTGGGACTGACCAGGGAGCAGGTCTCCTCCTCCTCAGCACCGGGACAGCATGTGTGAACACTACACCCACCCAGCCTTTTAGAGTGGATTCAAACTCGGGTTCTCCTGTTTACAAAACCAGCACTTTAGCAAGTGAGCTATCTTGTTAGCCCTATGCTTTCTTTTCTGCATCATCCTACAACAGCAGTCAACATCATGTGGTGTATACATGGCCATCCCTGTATGGGGAGCTAGTCCCAAGTACCCTGCGGGGCAACTTCCCTTCTCCCCTCGGCTACAGTGGGGAACTCAGGAAAATGGGAGTCATCCACCAGGAAGCAAGAGTCACATCCACCATGCTCTGCAGCAGACTTGGCGACAGCCCCACCCGACAGAGGCCATAGCCACCTTGCCTTTGGCCATTCTCTCCATATTCTGTGATGCCGCCGTGACAGTCACCACTGTGTCTCCATTTCAGGCACAGCAAACATGTGTAAATACTTTATTAAAATTAAAAAAAGAGAGAGGGAGAGAAGCCCAACACATGAAGTGAAAGCTGTTCTCCTCTGATTGACTTTTCAAAAGCTCCCTAGACTGTTTCTGTACAGATGTGTGCAAGATGATTGGATGCAGAGGGCTTAATTCATAAAAGCAATAAAATGCCGCTTATTGACTGAACAGATGAACTAGCTGAGGGGGGATAATTTGGAGTGCTCTTACTGGAAACGCTGCGAAGAAACGTAATGATAGTGGAGAGATGAAGCCTTATTAGCTGCGGTAAATATATTTTCCCACGGAATGCTTAAGGAGTTTTGAAATAACTAGAAAAACAGATTTTCGGTTCTGCTGACTTTGGGACTAAACGTGTAAATTCTCTATCTCATCGACCCATGTAATCCTTGATATGCAAAATAGAAACTCTGAGGGTGACTTTCTAGTGGGGTAAAGTCTGGGGCTGGGAGTCGGATGATCGTGTCTCCTTACTGTGGAAGCAAGGTAGTCACTGGGTCGAAGCCAAAGCTGGGAGGATAAAGACAGTTCATTACTATGTCTTTGCAGTGGGTCTCAAAGGTATGTGTGGAGAGCTGAACTATTCCAAGTAACAGCTTTCTCAGGGAGAGATAAAGGGTCGACAGAGCAAGAGGGGACCTACCTCTGCTTGCCTCCCCCCATACACAGTGCTTGGGGAAACAGGCCTGCTTCCCTGAAGCTTGGGACTGATGACACAGGAAGAATTTAAGGAAAGCTCTGGGAGTCTGTGCTTGCCTGACAAACTGTTCAGTCCCACCTGGCACACAATCGGGCCTTACAAATGAATCCAACGATAGGCAGGGAAGCTCCGTCACATCAGTCACAGAGAAACTGCTCTGACTTCTGTTGCTGTCACTTCTTTGCTCCAGTTTCACTACTTCCTTGGGTTCGATCAGCAAGAAAATGTCATTATTACCAAAAAGTGGTGGCTAGATATGCATGGGACCACAAAGGAGGGTGTCTTCTCATAGAATTAGTATAAGACTGAAACTCTGGGTTCCTGACCCAGGAAACGTCCAACCAAAAAACTCACATCTGTTTAGTTTATCCTGACAGATGTGGGACACAGAGTACACTCTGCAAACATTCATATCTTTTTAAAATTATATCATCAGTTGGCAAGAATCCTCTTTGAAGGAGACCCCCTCACTCTCTGTCTTGGTTTGTCATTGACTGTAACTGCTTTTGGTCCCTGATGCCCAAGATTTATCATGGCAGGGAAATGAGTCATAGACATCCTCCTTTACTTCCAGTGTTGGGCCATAGGCTTCACTGTTGCTTGAGTGGTTGCAATCAACTTGGGCACTGAATGAACATAATATAAAAATGGGAATAAATGATGAATGAGCCAATTTAAGGGCAAAAGGCTTATGGTTCTTAGGCTTATGGTTCTAAGCACATCATGGCAAACCACGTGGCAACCAAGGGGAAGACTGCAGACGGCGCAAGGAAAGAGGTATCACCCACTCCATGTCTCTGTACAAAGAAAGGAAGGCGTGGTTGTCCAGTTTAACACAGAGATGGGTTCAGTCAACAGTGACAGAGCTGTCCTCCAAACCAGACACCTCAGCCATCCAATTTACTGACCGAGTTTCATTTTTCCCTGAGCGTACTGTACAGTATGTGAGAAGGAGTTTGGAAACTGAAATCCTGCCTGTGCTTTCCATACAGGATGTAAATTTGGGCAGGACACATGAATTCTTTGGACCTTTGTTTGTTCTCTCTTCTGTGACTGGACGTGAGATGCCCTAATTAGAAGAGGCTCCCAGGAAATGAAAGGCTCTTGCTTCATGGTTCCTACCATCTATGATATCTTAATAAACTTTAGCTACTGTCCTTACTCTATCACAGCCTCCTCGTGTGATGCAGAACTTGACACTTTCCATAATCCTGCAAATACTTTGTGGTAACTCTTCTTGGGGAGATGTGAACAGATGTCTGTTCACCCCAGATAGGACACCGATGAAGACCAAAGCAACATCTTTGCCCAACTCTAGACAGGAGAACCAGTGAATTTATTGGGCTTGCTCATACAAACATGGCCAATGGGGGGGGCAACTATACCACCAAAAATGGGTGTCTGGAATGGACAGGGTCTCGTGCAGCTCATGATCCCTTATATACCTCATGTAAGCTCCATGAACCCTTCTTTCCATGCCAACGGTCTGTATCTTGTGAGGTGTTTGTGTGGATAACTACAGTTGTTACCATTTCAAGACAGGACTAACCATGTCGTGCCTGAAAAAAATGAGATTCCCATACGATATACCTGACTGGAAAGTGGCAGTGGGCCCTTGAGAGAGCAAGTGTGGATGAGTTTGTTCACGGTCATGCGCACAGAAACACGACAAGGTAACTTCCTCCCCTTCTCTCTGCAGAATCCCCCACAGCATATTCTCCATCCACATCTGGCCTCACAGAGCAAAACGTTGGCTTATGTACTCAGACATCACTTGGTAAGTAAGAGGGGAGCGTGATGCTAGCCTTGAGTCTGTGGGATTAGGAAAGCTCATGAGAAAAGCAAGTAGTGAACAATAAGACAAAAACCAAAGTGAGAGGACAGAGAGATCAGCAGCCATTAGAACAGAAAACACAGTGGGAACACCCCATCATTTTCCTTTTCCTTAGAATTACCATATTGAACTTTCTAGGACACTAGTCCTGTAGTATTGTTCATCAAATGCCGAAGCACAGGTCCAGCTGAGGAGGTATAGCAGTCACAAGTTCATCTTCTCGTTCACTGCAGCGTGGGACATGCAGGCAGATGAGAGCAGGTGGAGAAGCTCCGGAGGAACCTCTGCCACAATGGGGAGGGGGCTCTGATTGACAGATTGTCTATAGCATATAAGATGTTCGATCATTTGTTCCAAGTCATCTGAAAGCCTCACCGTATAGTCAACCCTTCTGCCAAACTAGGAAGTGGAAAGAGTCTCACACTGGCTTGAATAATTTAATCTACCCACCACAGCTGTGACAAAGCAGAGTCGCACACATGCCTCGGTTTACCTATAATCAGTGGAAAGGTCCTATGACCCTGAACCAGAACTTCAGGGCAGATGAGATTTCAGTAATGGAGATGACATTGATTCCCTTGCAATGTCACCAGCCGACCAGGCCGTCCATGAGCTGGGCAGTGGTGTGCCTGAAAACGCAGTCACAAAAGAGTATATGCTACTGGCTCCCAGTGCCTTTGAAGCTGAACAAAGACAGGAAGGGAGACTGGAAATGGGATGTCAGAAACAGCCAGAAAGCAAATATCAGCTCCTTCCATCCTCTTCCCCAGTTTCAAGAAAGCAAAATGAAAACCACTGGGTTTATTTAAATTCTTTTGAAAATGTTTTTCTGCATTTCGCCTTGTGCTAAAGTCTCCTTCAGGTCAAGCACCCTTCTGCTAAATTCCACCTGGTTATGCTGCTTCACTATGAATATTCATCTGATTAATATTTCTGGAACCATGAATTATTTTTTTTAAATCCATTCAAGCACAATAGGGTAGCTACTTTGTGAGAGGAGAGCATCATGGGGCCTAAGTGTCTACGGCAAGGCTCCACTCTTGCATGTTCCCTTATAGGCAACAAGAGAGAGAGAACACCAGAGGTCAGCCTTTCAAAACGGCAGCATTTCAAACATGACGACCAACAGGAGAACAAAGGCATGAGGAAGAGATGGTCGGTGAATTTGAAAGTACCCTTGACTCTGGAGGGATCAGCTGTTTGCAAAAGCATGGGATGAGACAACCATCTCCATCGTAACCACCAGGAGAATGCAGCAAGTATCATATAATCTTTCAAGAGCTGTTAGAGTAGGTACAGAGAAAGGGCAGGCAGGGAGGGCCACGTGACAATAGAGGACTGGATGGGCAGAGAACACATGACTTAGAGAAGTCTTTGTCTTTAGTTGCAGCAATAATTATTCTTTACTCGATGTGTCAAAATTAATTCTTTTGTGTATAGATAAAATTAATTCTTTGATGTGTACATATCACAGTCATATGCAGGTACATATGTATAACTGTTATATATATGATTGTATATTTGGGTATTTATGCATGTGTATGTATGTGTATAAATACATACAGAATACAAATTAATTTCAGTATAATTGTACTTAATGCACATTCGTGTCTAATGAATAATGAAGTTTTGTATTATGCTGAGGGGAAAACTGAAGTTGAACGTAGAAGATGGTTGTTAATTCATGGCACACTGCCTGGAGAGCTAAAAACTCTCAGTATGTCTAGACAACAAGGAAGACCCCAGGCACACGTGTTTTACCCCAATCCATCATAGTCCAGAAGAAACTATCTTAGATTGAAAAGGCACCCTCTCATGTTTAAGCAGGGGAGGGGAAAGAGGGTGTTCAAAACCATCCCTGACTAAGCATTGCCTCAACAAGAACCAGCCTGACACCTCTAAGTTTGATCTTAGTCTAACTCATATGGGGGAAAAAATAAACACATGAAGGCTCAGGCCCCTCCCGCTGAACTTCCTAAAAAGACTAAGGTACAAAGAGGGGGTACAAAGTATTTGCAAAAATCACATTCCCGTACCCTGGGCACCCTGAGTGACAAAGGTCTGGTCATGGGAATAGAGTAGGAGATGCCTCACACTCCTAGTGTCCCTCATGCCTTACCACCCATCAGACATCTGGAAAATGACCAGAGATTATACAGCAAATCTAAGACCTAATTTTGTAAGGAGTCTCTACAGAAACAAGAACCCCAGAGAAAATGTGAGCTTCTGATGTCTGGAGCTGTGCAAACACCAAGCACAGCCTGAATTCTGGCGAGCAACACACGAAACCCCATTCAAAGCCAGACCTCTCTCAATTTCTTCTATGCAGTGATTCAAATTGAGCTTTTGATAAAAGTATAAGGTGTGTGCAGACATAAAAACACAGCTCACATCATCGAAGCAAAGACTGTAGTAAGACTCGAGTATGGCAGGCCTTTAACACATCAGGCTAAGAAGTTTAAATAAAAGAAGAGTGACAGGCAAAGCCATCAAATGGTAAACAGGAAGGCATCAGTAACAGGTGGGTGGGGCACCCGAGAGACGCTCAGCAGTTATAGAGGCCTGGTTCCCAGCACCCACACAGTGGCTCACAGCCACCTGTAAGAGCAGATCCTAGGTATCCTGGCCTTCTTCTGATCTCTGCTGCTACCAGGTGTAGATATTTCCTACATACAAGCATGCAGGTAAAACACTCATAGACATGTAATAAAATGAGTAAATCTAAAAACATTTTGAAAAATAAAACTGACAAGTGGAAACTCTAAATAAAATGTACATGTTAGAAGCTCAAAACATTGTAATGGAAGAGTATTGCCCTCGGGAGTTGGAGAGCAAGAAGAAACGGCCAAGGAGAGATCTGAACCCTAGCATTATGTTAAAAGACATCACACCGAATCGTCATTAGAAAAAAAATGGAAAAAAACAGCAAGGAGTGAAGGTAGAATGAAATGTGAGGACATGGCAAAGAGAATGGTGTGTTTATAACAGGGCTGCCGGAAGGAGAAAGGAAGATAAAGTATGGTGTGCTGGCTGGTTTCACATCAACTTGACATAAGGCAGTCACTTCAGAAGACGAAACCTCAACTGAGAAGATGCCACCACCAGGCGGACCACAGGCAAGTCCATGGGGGCAGTTTCTTGATTAACGATTGATGAGGAAGGGCCTCTCCACTGTCCACATGTGTCCTATTCAAACTGGGTGAAGCTAATGAAAAAGAGAATCATGGAATAAGCCAAGGTACAGGGACTTTCTGGACAGAAAACTAAGGATGCAAACTTCATTGGACTTCTTTTCAGATACCATGAAACCAAGAAGAGAGCTGAGGAAAATAACCTGTCAGAGGAAGGAAGAGAGGGAGGGAAGTAGGGAGGGAGAGAGGGAGGAAGGGAAGGAAGGAAGGAAAAAGAAGAGGAAGGAAAAGGAAGAGGAAGGGAGGAAGGGAGGGAGGGAGGGAAGGAAGGAAGGAAGGAAGGAAAAAGAAGAGGAAGGAAAAGGAAGAGGAAGGAAGGGAGGGAGGGAGGGAGGGAGGGAGGGAAGGAAGGAAGGAAGGAAGGAAGGAAGGAAGGAAGGAAGGAAGGAAGGAAGGAAGGAAGGCAAGGAAGCCTGGAGGGAAAGCTCAGTGGTTAAAAGCATGTACTGCTCTTGCAGAAGACCAAGGTTACAATCCCAGCACCCACAGCAGGCAGCCTAAGAGCAATTTCACTTCAATTCCGGGGAATCTGATGCTCTCTGTGCACCTGCATGCACACACATACACCCATGCGCACATCCATGCACTTGAACATGCGTGTGCACATGCATACAGCTACAAAATTAAAAATAAAATAAATTTAAACAAGAAAAAGAGAAATAGCCATACAGTAAAATCATCCATTGAAATTATAAAAGAAATAAGACCTTATATAAACCAAAAAATGTGTAGGAGTTTTCTCCCAGCAAACTTGCCTTGTAGGAAATATTTATAGGATTTCTTCAAGGAGAAAGAAAAGGAGAGAGGCGAGGAACTCATGTCCTCCCATAAAGGGAAGAAGACTTTCAGCATAAAAAAAAAATAAAAGCATTTGTTATTCCCATTTTCAATGGCTCTAGAAGATAACCATTTGTCCAGCATAATGAGAACAGTGTGTTCTACTCTCCTTGGTCACAGATAAATAAGGTGGATGGTAATGCTGGGACAAGAGGAGGATCTGGGAATACCCCATCACATAGATCTCACACTTTCCAGGAAGCACTACCATTTTGACAGTAGAGTTAACTATGCTATAAATGTGCATGGCAAACTCCACCAAATATTATAAAGGAGCTGACTCTTGAAGCCCATCATTGGCCCTTTCTTGGCCTCTGTGTGAGGTGTAGGTATAATAAATACGTGAGTCTACAAATTTGTCAAAGTCCACATATCGCACAGGGAAAGAATAAGCTTGAATGTATGTAATCTGAGAAGCAAAAAAAAAATAAACTTGAGTATCCAAAGATGGAATTTCAAATCCCAAATTAATCGGTCTATATTACAGGTTTATTATCAGGTGACCTCTCTGAGGGGAGAAGGGGAGCCTGTCTGAGTTACCTGGGTATGGTGATCAGTTTGTATTGAGAAGGAACTGATAAAGACAGAGTGAACTCTATCATCGTGTGTGTGTGTGTGTGTGTGTGTGTGTGAGAGAGAGAGAGAGAGAGAAAGGGAGGGAGGGAGGGAGGAGGGGGAGACGGATACAGATATGGAGAGGGAGAGAGAGAGACAGCCTGTGTACCCACACAAATGAACAACAGATTCTACAGAGATGACATGTTTGGATATAAACACACAAATTTAAAATGTACTTGCATCCCACTGAGAGGACCTTAACATCTGGGGATAAGTGAGCATATCTGAACTTTAGGTCTTGGTTTGTAAGATTTTTTTTTTTTTGCTGTGAGAGAAACTAGACTCCTCCAGGAAACATCTGACTCTAGGACCAAGACAGGGAACACAGAAGACAATCCTGGAACATGTCACAGTTATAGAACACACATGGAACACACAATACAATCCTGGAACATGTCACAGTTGTATGACAGATGTATGGAATGATAGGATGAGAAGCAGAGAGGCACGTACACACTGGTCTGAAAGCACCCCCATCACTGAGGCTAGAGTCCTTTGAGAAACATGAATAAAATAGGATCACATTATTATCCACAGCCACATAGATGATCCAGGCAATGCAGGAGAGGCTCCAAGTCCACAAACAGCACATGTAGGCCCTTTCCTCTAAACCCTGTGTCCATTTGCCAGCCTCAGGAGCAGTCTCAGCACTGGAACTTGTTCTCAAGGTCAGTGTGTAGAGTGGATTTGCAGATTCACTACAGAGGAACCTGCCCCAACTCCCGAGCATTACATCCAAGGAATAAAACCAAGTCCAAGCATGAGAAATACACATGCATCCTCTCAGGTGTATCTGGCCAGCACTCCTCCAGCCCCCAGGCTCATCAAAAACACATCACTGTTGACGTTGATGCAAGAGAAACTTCAGCCTAAACTTCAACCTCCTGCCACGCCTGAAAACTTAACTTATAAAAATGCCGAGAAGGAGTTTTTGACTGTGTTTGCTCTCTCTCCAGCTCTCTGAGGCAGAGGATGCCTCTGCGAACATTCTTTGGGATCTTGCAGGATGTCTTGTTTCTTAGCTGCAGTACAATTTCACAGAACGTGGAGGCGAGAGACCAAAAAGAACTATTCAATCATCACGTCTGCTCCCTGCCGGCACAAGACTGCTCCCCATAGTCCATTTCCCCCCTGCTGCTCTGCTGAGTTTGAAACGGCTCAAGCAAGGAGGTTTTCCATCACTTCCCTCAAGGGACTTTTCTTGTGGTTTAATAGTCCTGTTGCTACGACGGCTTTCATTTTCCTTTGCGTAACTTTGCTTGGCTTCATTTTATTTCTGCGTCCTCATCAAGCTCCTTGGGCTGTGTCTCCCCCACCCCTGACACTCCCTGAGTCATGAGCTAGCCATCCCAACAGAGAGTTCCATTCCTTGAATCTGGACTCTGAAGCCCAGAACTCAGGGACTCCTTTTGATTTTTCTCCTAGACTGTCTTTGGAAATCATAGGGTGGGTTTTCTGTCAATTAATACAGGAGAGTGTGAGCAAAATCAAATTATATTATCAGAATTTCATTCATTCTCAAACTCTCTGCTACATGCTTCTCCTATTGCTTGCTGAAAGCAGGCTCTTTGGTGATCGTTTTCAACACAGATTTTGCCCCCAAAATGCATTTAAAATCTATGCAAAGGAGAATCCTACATTGTTTTTAATCCTAAACCAGTATGCCCCAGTGTGATCATGTGACTGAAAGGGAGTTCCAACCTGCAGACAAAAAGTTGGCCTCCTAAGACAGAGCAACATCTCAGTCAGGCTTCCAGAATTTCTCTGGGGGATTTATACACATATGGTAAAGTGCATTATGGCTTATTTTAAATAAAGTACTAGGTGCCAATAGTTACAAATTTAAAGACACAACTTTGAGGGTTTTAAGATTGCCATTTGATATTAGATATGGGGCTATGGCATTTCCATGCACTTGTTCCATTGTGTGCTGGCTAGTTTCCTGTCAACTTGACAGAGGCTAGAGTTATCAGAGAATAGTGAGCCGCAATGAGACTGGCCTGTAGGTAAGTCTGTGGAATATTGTTGTCACTAATGATTGATGTGATACCACTCAGACCATCGTGGATGGTGTCATCCCTGGGCAGGTAGGTGGTCCTTTGTAGATTTTGAAATGGTTCATGTGTAAGAGATCAAAGAACGAAAGCCATGAGGAGGAAGCCAGTAAGTAGCTCTCCTCCATTGTTTCTGCATCAACTCCTGCCTCCCAGTTCCTGCTCTGACTTCCTTCAGTGATGGTCTCTGTGTTATAGAAATGGAAGTAAAAAAAAAAAAAGAAAAAAGACAAAAACATTTTTTTTCTCCAAGTTGCCTTTGGTCACGGTATTAGGTCACAGCAATAGAAAGCCCATCTATGGCAAACGGCAATTAGTCGTTGGTCCCTTGGGAAGGACTGTGAGGACAGGGGAATTAACCAAGAACATGAGCCTGATGCAGCTAGATCCTGAATGTCCAGTCTTTCCTCTGTTCCTCCTCCTGATCCTGAAAACTGCTAGGCTGTTTACAGGTTTGGTTGGAAGGCAAAGGTTTTTATGAGGAAGAATTTTTATGCAGCATATCTGGCCAGTTGCCAAAATACAGCCTAGAAAAGCCCAAGACTCAAAATTTCTAATGTGTAAGACCTTTGCCATTATTTCCAGTTTCATCCCAGACAAATATTCCATTCCTCATCTTATCTGGGGTTTGGTTCTTGTTTGAGAGCTAGGGATTCTGGTTATGGATGCTGCTGATGCATGTGCCTGTGGGCTCCCATGTATGGGGTTGCATGTGTGTGCTTGTGTGCAGAGGTGTGAAGTTGGCAACAAGTACCTTCTTCAGGCTTCTCTGACCTCACTTAACCTGATTCACTGAGGCAGGGCCTATTGGTTGAATCTATAGCTAGATTGTGCTAGTCTAGGTAAGCATCTTGATCCAGGCATCCCGTCTTCTTCCAAGTGCTAGCTGCCATGCCCCCACCCCCAGAATTCCCATCAGTTCTGGGGACCCAAACTCTGGTCCTACTGTGTCCATGGCATGTACTCCAACCACCAAGGCCTCCCAGACTTGGGAAAGAGCCAGAGACTGGATCATGCTGTATAACCCTGACTGACCTGGGATTTTCTACATTGCTCACTATGTCCTCTACCTCGTGGTGATCCCCCTGCTTCTGACTCCTGAGTGTTGGGATTACAGGTATAGACCACTGTCCATGGTTCCTCTTCAAGCAGTGTTCTGTGATGCAAACCTCTTTCTGGTTGTTTTAAGACACATTATTCCAGAATCATTAAAAGAACTGGTGCCTCACGCATCAGACTCTGGTAAACATTGCACCCAATAAATCTAAACTAATTTTCTTTCCATAGTGAAACCTAAATACCACATTCATTGTATTACTGTCTTAGGAGGAGGCTGAACAAATCATCTAGGAAAGCCATGTGACGCTTGGATAATGAGAGTTCTCGTTCCCCCATTATCAAATGAGCAGATACACCACGACAGAGACATGAGGGCTTAGAGCCGAGGGCTGCATCACTCCTGAGAGATTTCTTGGTTTGCCATCTGCCTGGCCGTAAGTCTCTTGTCCTTGGGTGTACTTCTCCGCCTGGAGTGTGCTGGGCTGAGCCTCCATGTCCCACCTGGGCAATGAATCACGCAGAATTACTGTCCGCCTTCAGCCTCACCAGAGGTTCTGTGAAATGCCATCTGGGCTGCTGCGACTTCTCCAGCTGTATTTCTTAAATCTTTAATTAGCAACAGGTTTTGCGTGAGGACAGAATGCAACCCCTGGGCTGTCTCACTTACCAGTGAGTCCTGGGCACTCCTGGGAAGGCTTGGGCCCAAATGTGCTCTCCCTGTTTTCTGCCACCTTCAATACTCTTTGTTGGGAGTCAAGCAAGGAAACCAATCGTTCTGGTGCACGCTCAAGGCTGTGAACGCAGGGCTGGTGGTGCTACGTGATACCCCAGAGTTTGCCTCACAGAGTCAGAGGTTTCCGGAGACACTGGCCTGTTGACCTTTGTCAAATTCTGAGGACGGGAAAACTGAACTTCAACTGTAACTGTCCCCTTCCTTTCAGTTGTCACCGCAGGGCCTCTGCACACTTTCTTCTGAGACAGATTAATTAACCTCCTAGGTTATTCCATTCTTTCCATGATTTTTGTCCCTACGTTAATATGAGAAGACCTTCTTTCTTCCTTACTATTTTAACTCCTCTGGACTGTAGCATGAGTTGTAAGACAGGCCCTCTACTTCTGTCTTATAACTGCTTCCAGCTTTGACACTCTGGTCAATACCTGCACTGAGACACTATCAGTCCTACAAGATACATCTGAATCGTGATTTCACTCCAATCTGACAGTCCTTTTTTTTTTTGGAAAAAAACATTTTTATTGCTTTTATTGAGTTATACATTTTTATCTACTCTCCTCCCTTCCTTCCCTCTCCCTGGAGAGATGGCTCAGAGGTTAAGAGCATTGGCTGCTCTTCCAGACGTCCTGAGTTCAATTCCCAGCAACTACATCTGGCAGTCTTTTCATTGGCTGTTAAAATCATTTACACTTAGTGGGATGTTTGCCCTTTGGTTAAGTGTATATAGTATTACTGTCTGTTTTACTAATTTTTCTGTACTTTGATCCTCCCCTTCACCTTCTTTTAGATGAATTATATTTTATATGATTTCTGTCAATTTGCTTCAAAAGCATTTGATTTCATCAGTCTTTCTTATTAGCAGAACTTTTTAATATATTTAGTGGCTCCTTTCAGTTTTAATTTGTATGTTCAATCTTAACTGTCTCAGTTTATTCCTTCTCATCCTGTGTGTGTGTGTACATGTGTGTATGTGTGTGTATGTGCATGCACGTGTATGTGTGTGTGTGTGCAAGGAGATGAACATGAGTTTGAATGGAAACCAAGTAAACCTTGGATGTTTTTCTCCTTTAGAACTTTCTGTCTTGCTTTTCTGACAGCCCTTTCTCACTAGGATCCAGGGCTTACAGATTAAGTAGGGCTGACTAACCAGGAAGCCCAAGGGAACCTCCACTTCCCTAACAGAAGGACCTTCCCTAACTCAGGGTGCCCGCTAGCATGCCTGCCTATTACACGGGTGCTGGGGAGGGAACTTAGGTTCTTGCGCTTGTGTGGCAAGCGCTTGATTTATGGAGTGATCTCCGCAACCCACCACCCTGTTTTCATGGTAGAACCTTTAATTAACGTGTGTTGTGAAGCCCAAGACACATTACTTAACCACCCAAGGATATTTCAGAAACATTTCAGAAACAACAAAGTAGCTTCACATTTTCATGGCGTAGTTACCATTCCCAGTGACCTTCCCTTCTGTGGGCAGATCCCTGTGGGCAGATCCCTGTGGGCAGATCCCTGTGGGCAGATTCCTGTGGGCAGATCCCTGTGGGCAGATCCAATTTAACCAGCTCAACCATCTGTCCAGTCCCCCAACAAAAACTTCTTGATGACCTGCTGTGCATAAGATCTCCAGGGCAAACACAGAGACCCATCCACACACATGATTTTCACCTCTCACCCTTCTATGAAGGCTGAGACATGGTTAGTGAAGCTCTTTTCCTCCCTGCCATTTTCCTCTCTGTATTTCAGGCTGGTAATTCCAAGACTCTGTAGCTAGTTTCTCCTTGTGTATTGCTGATGGCACCCTCTGTGGCTCCCCAAGGAGTGACTGGAGGGGAATTAAATGTTTCCATGCTGGGCACAATCTTTCAAAGAAAGTTCTTGCCTGAGACAAATTTTCTCCAAAGCTTGCAGCTAGCAAGTCTCTTCCTGTTAATAATTTCACACACACTGATTCCACAGCAGCTGGGATTGTTTGATGTGAAAACCTCGTAGGTTTCTTTCAAATTCAAGGGGGAAAATTTGCTTTCATACCTGTTTCACGCTTGGGCATTTCTTTGGAAAACCAGAATATTCAGAATAGCTCAAGGAAAATGACCAATGCTGTTTGTAGCAAAGACACAAACTTTTCATCCAGTTGCCCAGAGGAGCAGAGGGGAGAAAAATCTGTTGAACTGAATTCCTTCAAGCAATTTAAAGAAGAAAGCCAGTTAGAGCTTCATTCAGACTCACTCAGGCATACGCTGCTCAAACAAGGTGATT
This sequence comes from Ondatra zibethicus, assembly GCA_004026605.1. Taxonomy (NCBI): domain Eukaryota; kingdom Metazoa; phylum Chordata; class Mammalia; order Rodentia; family Cricetidae; genus Ondatra; species Ondatra zibethicus. Next base: position 41,072 of record PVIU01011818.1, read on the forward strand.
GTTTTCCAAGATGAGCTCCTGTTTTGGTTTTCCCATCACCCATCCCCCCCCCCCCCCCCCCCCCCCCCCCCCCCCCCCCCCCCCCCCCCCCCCCCCGCCGCCGTGTCAGAAAGAACGGCAGCTTGCCACAAAGAATCCAATCTGTATATAAGGAGCACACGGGGTTCTAGGTCACCCCACTAAAGTAACTCTAAGTGGGTTACTGTGGCAGCTCGCGCGAATTCTGGGAGTGCAAACAGCCAATGTTCCAGGTTCATTTCTGTCACTATAATTACACATCTTGGCACAGTTCTAGGTTACAGTTCATCCTTGTGGGGAAGTCAAGGAAAGCACTTGAGGCAGGTGTTCCGATCACCTCCACAGTCAGGAGCAGGGAGAAAGGAGCGCACACAGGCATGCTTGTCCTTGGCTGGCTCAGCTCATTTTCTCCACTCTCATCACTCTCATACAGCTCGGAGCCATGCCTAGGGAACGCTGCCACCTACAGTGGGTGGATATTCCAACATCAAGATAAACTCCCACAGACATGCGGACAGGGCAAAAGAATGTCACCAACCTTCAATGAGACCTTCTTCATGGGTGATTGATTCTAAGCTGTGTGACACTGGCAATAAGAACTGTCAGTCATCACTCAGATGTTGCATGTCACCAGACAGACTAAAACACAAAGGGAATTCAATTTCTCTGGATATGGGTTTTTTAAAAAAAAAATGTTTCTTCCATATATAAAGTTTTAAGATCAGTGTGACACAGGACATTTGGGACAGTTTGAATGCGTCCATATTTCCTGTCTACTTGTGTTGCTTCTGGTGATCTTTAACAATCTGTCCCACTTAAAATCATCTCCAGTTCGGAATCCCTTGGCACACATGCTCCAGTCTACAGTGGTATCTAACATGGAAGCAAAACACATACATGTAAAGTGGAACTTGATTGAGCCCTCAGAGTATCCGCTCAATAGTGGTGAGATGCTCGGTGAAGCCAAGGATGGCACTGTCTCACAAAGAAGAGGGGGTCCACACGGGACAGAAAATCCAAGTATTAAGGAAAACCTACAATAATCTCCTAGGGACTATACCGATTAGTTCTTATCTCATTTGAAGAATTATCTTAATCAGATTGCTTGTGGCCATGTCTGCAAGAGATTCTTCTTGATTGGCGACTGATGTGGGAAAGACCAACAACCCACCGGGGGTGGCACCATCCTTAGGTGGGTGAGCCTAGGATGTATAAGGAAGGAGGTTGAGCTTGAACCTGTGAGTGAGCAGACCAGCTAGCAGTATTCCTCCATGCCTCCTGCCTCCAGAGCCCTGCCTTGAGCACCTGTGAAGACTTCTCTCAGTGAGGGGTAACGAGAAGCATTCCTGGAAATAAACCCTTTCCTTCTAAAGCTGCCACAGGTCAAAGAGCATCATCACAGCAAGGGGTAGGCATTATGATCTCCTGCGCTACCTACCTTTCTGGGCCTGATCCTGCTCACTCCCCCAGTCCTACACAATGGCTTGCTCTCCTGCCCTTGCACTTGGCATCACCTTCTAGGCTCGGTGGCTTGGCATTGTTGCCACTCACCTCTGCAAACCTCTTTCCTTTCAGATCTTACTTGAGCTGCAACTGTCTTACAGAGAACCACACAGCATCCGGAAAGCTGCAGGCGTGGGAGCCCTCACAGCCTAAGCTGGGAGCTGAAGAGCTTTCTCCACCAAGGTCCAGAGAGTAAGCATTTTATCCTTGCAAGCCTCACTTTTCTTTCTCTCTCAGTGTCTTCTTCTTTTTTGAAGAAGAAGAAGAAGAAGAAGAAGAAGAAGAAGAAGAAGAAGAAGAAGAAGAAGAAGAAGAAGAAGAAGAAGAAGAAGAAGAAGAAGAAAACTTAAAAGATTTAGATCATTCTTAGTCCCTGAGCCTTCAAAAACCAGCCCTGGGCTGCTTTTACCCTCTGATGCAGAGGGTTCTGGCTTTGTAATAGATAGCAGTGTGTTCCAGAGAGTAGTCAAAAGCAAATACTCCGTGAGATAAAATCTGGAAATGCTGAATTTGAGCTGCCTTGTAATGCTAGCTGGAGGCAGCTAATTCTTCAGTTTTTATTCAGATAACTGAGGAACTGAGAGCCCAGGAGACATTCGGTGACACCCCACACTCTAATCTCAACAGCACGTGAAGCTGGTGAATTGGGTAGGAAAGTGCCTTCAGAAAACGTGAAGGTCAAGAAGAAGAAGGGAGGTTTGCAATGATTTGAGTGATGTGGGCTTACTGGGAAAACGGTCCAGTCAGCAAAGTGCTTGTCTTGCTTGCAGAAGGACCTGAGTTCCAGTCCCAGAACCCTCCTACAAACACAGGCATAGTAGCATCTGTATACGATCCAGCCTTAGGGAGGCAGAGTCAGGAGGACCCCTGACTGGCCACTCTAGTCTGCCAGGAGAGCTCCGAGCCAGGGAGACACCGTATCTCAAAAACCAAGGTGGGTGGTATCTGAGTGACACTTTCAGCTGTCATCTGGATCCCACATATATGTGCACGCACGCACACACGCACACGTGCGCACACACACACACTCATGAAAAACTATGAATGAAGGGAGGATAACATGCCTACTGCAGATACAGAGGAAGGACAGGCTACAGGCAGGGCCCAAGGGACTCTGCTCCTGAATAGCCATTATTCAGAAACCACCATCAAAGGGGACATGGGAACAGTCACTGATGACTGTCTTTCTGACACAGCCTGACTGGCAGATAACAGCAATTCTAGCACCCAGTGCCAGGCATTGAGGGGTTCGGGCATCTGCTCAACTGTAAAGCGCAGTCTTTAAAGATATTAAGAGCCAGTGGTATTGCATGATGTGTGTATTATGTCCCATAGTCTGTGAGGACCACAGTATGTTTTTTACCTAAAGTTCCAGGCTGCTCCGGAGTCTCTGAGAACACAGTACAATTTTATCAGTTTGTGTAGGCCATGGTAATCTCATACTTACTTGGGAGTCTTGTTTGCATTTAGCATTTGGCTAAAAAGTAATTGTACCTTTAGAAGCTGAGAAACACTTTCTCAGATTCAACTAGAGCATTTTCAAAGCCAGTTATGCCTATCTGCATGCCAGCCACATGCAAAGCTGGCTAAGCTCCACTGGCTTCAGAACCTGTGTGTCCTTCTCGGCTGTGTTTGCCAGTGTGCATCAGCTGTCATCTCATTGTCTGGGACTGTGGCAGAGCTGGTAAGGTTCCCATCTCTGCTGTATGAACAGCTTTCCTTGCGCTCAATAGTGTACCATGATACCATTTTGGAGCCATACTTTGTGGCACACACAGAATACGAGTTTAGATGAACTCAGCACGTGTCCTCGTTGCGAGGCGTGTGGTTCACTGGAGATGAATGACAGCCCAGGGTTCAGATACTGTTTACACATGGCTGAGCGTGCTTGTATGGAGACAGTCTCGACTACACAACAAACATTTTCTCTGCAAGGCAGATGACAATGACAACATTAGCTCTGCATGTCAGTTTAGGATGCAACTCAATTTCATCCATTCCTGAACAACACAGGCTGGAAAAGCCTAATTTCATCCGTCAATGGACAGAAAAGAAAAAAGATTCAAGTATAGACTGGGGGTAGTATTTGCCTTCAAGATGGTATTTGACCATCTTGCCCTGCTTTATCTCCGATGAGCTTCTCATAAATAGAACATATATTTCTATGTAAAAACAATTGTAGGGTGTAATGTCTAATAAAAATAGCCCCCATAGGCTCATTGGGAGTGTCACTATCAGGAGGTGTGGCCTTGCTGGAGAAAGTGTGTCACTAGGGGTGGACTTTGAGGTTTCGGGAGCTCAAGGCAGGCCCAGGTTTCTCTTTCACTCTCTCCTGGTGTGGGAGAATTGTCTGTATTCTGTCAATCATGATTTAAATAAATGCTGATTGCCCATTAGCCAGGATGTATAGGTGGGACAACCAGACAGGTAGTAGAGGCAGAGCAAGGAGAATTCTGGGAAGCAGGAAGCTCTCTCGGCATTCCTGCACAGACCACAGAAGAAGCAGGATGTGACCTACCCTGCTGAGAAAGGTACTGAGCCATATGGCTAACATAGATAATAATAATGGGTTAATATAAGTTATAAGAGCTAATACGAAGCCTGAGCTAATGGGCCAATCAGTTTATAACCTAATGCAGACTCTCTGTGTGATTTTCTCTGGGACTAAATGGCTGGGGGACCGGGCAGGACAGAAACCCCAACAAGCCCGGCCCTCATGTTACACTCTCCCTGTTGCTTGCAGGATCAGGATGTAACTCCTTCACTCTCAGCTCCTTCTCCAGCAGCACACCTGCCTGCCTGCAGTGCTGCTATGCTTCCCACCATGATGACAATGGACTAAACCTCTGAAACTGTAAGCCACCCTAATGACATGTCTTTTCTTCTTAGAGTTGCTGTGATCATGGTATCTGTCTCTTCACCATAATAGAACACACCGCAATAGAACAGGGCCAATGAAAGGTCTTAGCTGGTATGATACACTGCCTGCTGACAAACCAGGACAAGTGAGTAGAGCCTCAGACAGGCACAGTGAAAGGAGAGAACTGAATTCTCAAAGTTGTCCCTTGACATCTCCACATGGGCTGTGACATGGGCACCCACCCATATACTCACAAAAGGTAAACTTTAAAGAATGTAAAAGCAATTTTGATCAAATCTAGTAATCTTAGTCTTAACTGAATATTTTAGTTCACTTATAGCTATATTAATATAGACACTAATACACCTACATGTGTGTGCACACACACACACATCTGTGTGGGGTCATGTATACTGGGCAACTCTGGGCTTTTTCTTGGCTCAGGTGACCTTCCAACTGATTACTGTTACTGTGGAGGTTTGAATGAAAAATGTCCTGTCTAGTCTCAGGCATGTGAGCCCTTGATCCCAAGTTCGTGATGCTATTAGAGCAGGTTATGGAAGGGGCAGCATTGCTGAAGGACATCATGGGGAGCAGGCTCTGAGAGCTCACAGGCTCACCCCACTTCCGGTTTGCTCTCTCTGCTTCCCGTTTGCTGTGGAAGATGTGGGCTCTCAGCTTCCTGTTACTTCCTGCCATGCTTATCCCCCATGAGGGACTCTGGAACTATATAAGTCAGAGTATAAATCTTTATTCCTTGAGTTGCCTTGGTCATGGTGTTTCATCCCAGCAGTCAAACATAACCGAGACCATCATATTCTCATTTTGTCATTTTCCTCCAATGCTCTCTTGGCACTGACACACCCTGTCGGCTGGCAGAGAATTCACTTGCTGTGGGCCCTTATTTCATACAAAATAATTACAGGCAGGCTCTCTGGCCATGCTTAATTTCCAAGGCAGCTGCAATCCTACCAAACAAGCTAGCCCACCTGACAAAGGCCAGGATGTATGGCTCCTTCTCCTTTATTATTATGTAGATCACCTGGGAAGAAATGTTGATTCGAGAAGGCTGGTGACTTAAGTTGCAAGTGTTTAGGTAGCCTTCACGTCCCCCAGAAAGAGAATATTAATGAGTATCCACCTTGGTTTATGGGGGGGGAATAAAAGGTATTTTGTATAATAAACACGGGTAAATCTTCAGGATGGATGAAGCCTGAGATGCCCTTCTGATATGACTGTGTGAACTGTGTCTCATTATTTCTTGTGCCTCTGTACCAGCACTGTTAGGGAAAAATAGTTTCTATATTGGGGTGCCATGGACCCTGATAACTTGCATACACAACTACTCAGAGACAAAAACTAATTTAACTTCCACATTAGAAATACAGAGATCTTACCTTTTCTAATAATTCACCTATACTTTATTTTATGCCATAAGCTATTCTTCATACTGGGAATATTTTTAAAAGATGTTAATAATAGATTCCTGGGAAACTTGAGAAGAGGGGGCTCAGTGAAGGGGAGGGCATTAAGAGAGGATAGCTGGCAGGACTATGATAAACTCATGCATGAAATTATGAAAGAATCAAATTTTTAAAGGTACTGTGTGGTGATATTTTGTTCGTGTTTTAATAAATAAAGCTTGCCTGAAGACGAGAGTGTGGAGCTGGCCATTAACTAACCAGACAGTGGTGGCGCACACCTTTGATCCAGGCACTCGGAAGGTAGAGACAGGAATATAAGGCAGGTGAAGACAGCATCTTGTCCTTCCAGTCTGAGGATTTTGTAGAGGTAAGAGCTAGTGTCTGGCCGCTCTGCTTCTCTCATCTTTCAGCTCCCTCCCCTGCCCCCCCAGCATCTGACTCCAGGTTTTTATTATTAAAACCAATTAGATTTGCACTACAGTACTGTGTAGTGCCTCTCTGTTGATTCAAAGCTACTTCTGCTAATTCTGGTTCTTGCTGGTTTCTTCACTGCCCATCTTTGTTATTGCTGTAGGCACTTGTTTAGAGCAGGATCTCACCCTCACCACCCTCTTCAGTGAGTCCTTTGTGAGCAGAAACCTTTCACTGGTGACAATCATTCTTCTTCCTATGTCCAACCCTTCAGAAATGTCCCTTTCTGCTGAGCAGTCAGGTCCACATTCTATTTATGTCAAATTTTGTTTTATGTGCATTCTTTATGTACTTTTACTGTGTGTGTATTATTCCTTGATATTTATTATCTCTTGTCACTATGAGAGTCTTCCACTATGTTTTTTTGAAAAGCCAGATATGCAACTGCTGTTGTGATAAACAAAATCTTACCTTTCCATTTTTTTAAAAATTTTTCTACTTTTCTTTTTATTGAAAATAGGTTGTTTACATACAATGTATTCTGATGATTGTTTCCCCTCCCCCAACACCTCTGATCCTCCTGGCCTCTCTTTCCATCTGAATCTACACCCATTTTGTCTCTTGTTAGAAAACAAACAGACATCTAAAGAATAATAATAAAATGGAATAGAATAAGTTAAAACTGTAACAAACAAATCAAAACCCAACAAAACAAACACACAGAAGAGAAAGGGCCAAAGAAAAAGGACAAAAATACATAAAGACACAGAGACATACCTGTTTAGACACTCAGGAAGCACATAAAAACACAAAACCAAAAGCCATACTATATATGCAAATTACCTATAAGGTAAAAATAAATGAATAAATAAATGCCCCATCTAAACATTTCAAGACAACCTCCAAAAATGGCACTGAGTTCATTTTGTATTGGCCATTTACTACTGAGCATGGGGCCTGCCCTTAAGTATGGTTTTATCACCAGGGAGACTCCATTGGAGAAATCTAATTCTTCATTTGTAACCAATTGATAGAAGCTATCAATTGGTGATAGCTTCTGGGTTATGGATGGGAGCATGTGTTCACTTTTCTCAGCTCTGGAACCCCATCTGGCGCAGACCTGTGAAGGCCCTGTGTGTGCTGACACAGTTCATATGTGCACAAGCATTGCTGTGTTTATGAGGTCTTGTTTCCCTGGTGTCTTTCATCCCCTCTGGCTCTGACAATCTTTCTGCTCCCTCCTCTGCAGAATCCCTAAGCCCGAGTGAAGGGATTTGATGGAGACATCCCATTTAGAGTTGAGTGTCTCAAGGTCTCTCACTCTCTGCACGCTGTCTACCTGTGGATCTTTGTATTTGTTCCTATCTACCACAGAAGGATGATTCTCTGATGATGGCTGAGCAAGGGGCTGATGCATGGGTATAGTAAGAAGACCACAAGAAGTCATTTTATTGCTATGTTCCATTGCAGAACAGTAGTATTTGGTTTTCCCCTAGGTCCCCAGCCTACCTAGTCTCAGGTTCTTGGCCACACAAGTCATGTCAGGTATGGCTCGGTCTCATGGAGTGGGCCTTAAATCTAACCAGATATTTGTTGGTCAGTCTTATAGACTCTGTGTCACTATTGCACTAGTGAGTTTCTCAGGCAGGTCACCATCGTATATCAAAGGGTTGTGGCTGGAGTTGGTGTGTACCTTGCTCCTTTGGGAACATGTAGAATGAACATTCTTCCAGTTCAATGAACAATCATCCATAGGAGTGAAGGCTTTCATTAGGCACCATTGCATCATCTCCATACCCCAAAAGTTATGTAGGTGTTGTCCTCAGCAATAGGGTCTCACCATCAGTTTGTGGGCAGAGACAAGAGCCTTGGCAACAGCTTATGTGGCTTGAACTTCTGTTTCTATCATTATTTTTCACTTTTACTAGAATATATCCACATAGGGATTTCTTTTTATTGTTTTATTATTCCTGCTTGGGGTCTCGTGGGGTTTCTAGCAGTAAAAACTGATTTATTTTAAGAAACGTAGAACAATCCAGTCAATGTGCCTTTGAATAAACATTGCTTCTTCTCCCATTCTTTCCATTACCTCCTTTATGAACTCTGACAAAAGTTATCTTTCCTGCTAGCAACCCTATCTTCTATCTTGTTTTCCTGCACCACCCCTATTTTTCTGTCAACCATACCACTTCTGACTCTTCTTTCACTGTGTCTAACCCTCCAGCAAGATTTTTAATTTCAATTACTGCATTGTTTTTAATTCGCTTTTCATTCATATTTACAATAAACCTATTTTTATTTTCTTAGTTTTATAGATATCAGACATTCTAATGTAGATAGAAGTTTCTGTCCTGCTCAGTCCTGCAGCCATCCAGTCCCAAATAAACACATAGTGGCTTATATTAATTACGAAATATTTGCCCTATTGCTCAGGCTTATTACTAACTAACTCTTACTACTTAAATTCACCTATAACTCTTGTCTGTATTTAGCCACATGGGTTGGTACCTTTTCTTAGTAAGGCATTCTCATCTTGCTTCCTCTGTGTCTGGCTGGTGACTGACTCTCTGCCTTTTCTCTTCCCAGAATTCTCTTGGTGATCACGCCACCTATACTTCCTGCCTGGTTACTGGCCAATCAGTGTCTTATTAAACTAACATAAGTGCTAAATCTTTACAGTGTACAAAAGCATTATCCCACAGCATTGTAATTTCCCCTAATGTCATGGGGCAGGAAAATATGATCCAAGATAAAATATCCCTACACTGGAATCTGAAAATATGTTACAGAAGATGCAAAGGGGCTCTGCAGGTCAAGCAAGACCACGGCTAGCACAGAGATCTACATGGACCCAATACACTCACATAAGGTTGGAGGGGGCTCAGGGAGGAAGGGAGATGGAGACAGAGATTTCTCCTGCAGGAAATGGGAGAGAAATGTCACAGGTAGAGAGACATGAAGAGGTTGGACTCAAATAATCCCACAATTCCCTGCTGTCTTGGACTGGGAGTCCCCAAACAAACAGGGAACTTGGAATTATCAGTGTCCCTTCAGAGGCCACCTGGGAAGGAAATGTAACCACAAGAAACTGGATTCTACCAGTAATCCAGTGAACTTAAAAATAGATTCCCCTATAATTTTCTCACAGAACCCCAGCCACTGACCACTCCATTCAGAATCTGTGAACTGGGAAGGAAGAACTCTTCTGAGATAATGTGTACTTTCAAACCATAAAGCTATGATCTGACATAACTGTGGTTTTCAATTAAACTGTAATATGACAGGAACAACACAAAACAAATGCAACAGAGAGAACATCGGAACATCACTGCATACTGCTTGGGCCATAGGCCTGCGGCAGTGACAGCACCTTGGAGTTTACTAAGCAATGTACATGATCCTCGGGAGTGAGAATTTCAGTGTTATCAAATAAAAATACCACTGGATTGTTCACACACTTTCAGAAGCAGCGAGGCAGTCGGCATCTGAGTACTTTGACTTCTGCCATCTTTATGCTGTATCTTAGTTTGGCTCATAATGCCTGAGTCATTGTCATCATAGGACTTTTGTGTGTGAGTTCCTCTGCATCGGAGTTGTTATCTTTGCAATTCCTAAGTGCACCTATGCTTATATATCTTCTTTGAGTAGATCTGAGGTGGGTCCTAACAAGGTGGATCCCTCCAGAAGGGATCTGTACTTGCTTTTCCCAGTGACTGGGGACACCCAGTTCTGACTTGACATCTGTCATGCAGAAGAAATATAAACCTGAAGCCCCAAGCCCATGTAAATCTTGACTTATGGCTGTGAAGTCTTAAGGAGGAGTACTTTTGCTTTCATCTTTGAACACTTGAGTAGGTGAATGTACTCGTTACTTCTCAGTTGCAGTGAGAAAATACCCTAGCCAAAAGCAATTTACAAAAGAAAGAATTTAGTGTGGCCTCTGATTCTGAAAGGGTAAGATGTCTACCATAGCAGAAGGGAGGCACGATGCAAGAGGCAGACATGGTGGCAGGAGCTGGAAACGGAGAGCTCATATCTTCAGTAGCCAACAGGAAGCAGAGAAAGCTGCCTGAAGTGGGTGAGACTACTGAGAAGTCTCAAATCCCAGCCCCCCAGTGACACACTTTCTCCACCAAGGTTGCACTTCCCACAGCCTCCCTAAACAGTACCACCAACTTGGAACCCAGTGTTCAAATACTAAACCTCTGGAAGACATTCTCAATCAGACACCATAGTGGTTTTTCTTGTAGTCACTCAAGGAGAGTTTGATGTAGGAGGGTCAATAAAGAGACTGCCTTGGCCTTTTGATAGGGAAGTCCTTAGGTGGGTGGAGTAAACAGAGCAAAATTCTAGGATAGAGAAGAAGAGTCAGAGAGAGTCGCCCACCATAAAACTGCCAGGTCAGACACACTAAATCTTTCCCGATAAGCCACGACTCATGGTGACACACAAATTATTAAAAATGGATTAAACAAATATATGAGTCAGCCAATAAGAAACTAGAAATAATGGGCTGAACAATATTTCAATAAATACAGTTTCTATGTAATTATTTCGGACATAAACTAGCCAGGCACCAGGCGCCAGGAACGCAGCCCTTTCCTCCTTACTACAAGTGTTGAATATTTTCTGACTTTCACTTACAGTGAAGGTTAGTTGAAACTATGGGCTTAAGTGGGTAGATCTATGGATGTCTCAACAGAGCTGGGACTGCAAAATTTCATCCAAATTCAATGTGACGAGCTCCCATTAGATCAGGCACACTGTCTCAGTGGGTGGGCCAGCCCCTCATGGTCCTAACTTCCTTGCTCATCTTATCCCACCTTCTGCTCTTTGACTGGACCTTGGGAGTTCAATCCATTGCTCTGGTGTGAATATGGGACTCTGTCTCTATCTCCATCCATCGGATGAAATTTCTATGGTGGTGACCGGGACTGAATGAGCATATGATCAAACTGGACTCTCTAAATGTGGCTGCCAGTGGTGGGAGACTGAGAAGCCATCAACAATGACACTAGGACCTATCTCCTCTGCATGTATTATCTTTTTGGGAACCTAGTCGATTTGGATGCACACCTTCCTAGGCTGGGATGGAGGGGGGAGGGCCTTGGACTTCCCACAGGGCTGGGCACCATGCCCTCTTTTAAGGAAGCAGTGGGAGGGAGGGGGGAGCGGGAGGGGACTGGGAGAAGGGGAGGAAATGTAAATATTTTTTGAATGGAAAAAAGTAAAAGAATATGGAAAAAATTAAAAAAAAAAACAAATTCAATGTGACCTTTTAACTTGAAAACTGAACCACTTTTACCCAATCATCCTGTGCCTCCCCCTTGGTGACCAAATACGGTCCTCTGATGGTATTTGGTCTCTGACAGGTCCTGATTCTCTCACAGCATGGCTGCTGTAACTTAACACGTGACTTTTATGCATTTATTTATATCTTTTAAGGATAGGACGTGATTGCATTTACTGTGGTTAATGAGGAAATAGACCAGCATGAGGCTGGAAACAAACCACAGGCAACAAGGTTATTGGTAAGTAGGAGACAGGAGAGAGGAGAGGCCACGGTCTCCACCAGCCCACATCAGATGCCAGGCTACATGACTGATTGTGTTTATTATAGAACAATTAAACTCTGTCTAATGTGATTGTGTGTTGTATTTGGGGGCTAATCTGTATCTGGTTTTGAGGCTATTTTCAAACTTAAACAGCCGTTAGCCCAAAGAAACTGTTCTGGAAGGATACAGGTGATGCCCATTGGGGAAACGTAGCTTCAGATTTAACATGGCTCCCTTGGAGATACCCAGCTGCAATGGTCAACATGGCTGGAGGGCTCAGAAGAGAAATCTTGGCCAGAAGATAAATGTGGAATAAATTCAGATGCTAATAGGATGGACAATGATCCACATCCTCCCTGCAGGAGTAGGGTTTGGGTTCATAGTGCAAAATAATGTTCGCCAAAATTCACAAGGAAGGCTTCTGGACGGGATGGGCTGTGGGATCCACCGAGATCCTCCAGCAATGCTTATAAGTAAAACTGTATTGAGACGCGAGGTGGTTGGAGCAGGAGAATGCTGACAGCAGGCACACCTGAGAAGTGGGCAGAAGGCAAGGGCGTTTGTTTACTTCATTATCTCCTTGCAAAAGAAAAAAAACTCCAGATTCATTTTATTCTCAGGTGGGATGGTGTTGTGTGAGGTTATTTAATCGTCCCTTAAGCAAACAAACAAATGGGAAGGAACAGGAGGTGTATCCCATAAACAGAAGCTGGGGAAGATTCCAGAAAAGTAGTCTGCTATGCCGCCTGTGTTAGGGGCCTGCCTTCCTCCGCGTAGATGAACTGCAGGTGCGACCTAGTGCGCTTGCATAGCTTCAGCCCCAGAGGAACAGAACAATGGAGGCGATTCCACCTTTGTACTGGGGAGGTCTGGGTAATACGTTCTGGCCCGTTGGGGCAAGAAGCCAGGCTGTGATTATGACCCAGGATTTCATGGACACAGCCAGTGCTGGACTTCACTCTGCATCCCTGGGCTCTGGCTCTTCCAGGGCTTACCCTGAGTGCCACCTACCTCTTATTTTCTAGACCAAAGACATATTCTTTCTTCTGCTTGAAAGAGTGGAATTTGTTTCTTTATCTCCTCCACAAATGTCACCTCCTATGTTTAAACTGGGCCAGCGTGAAGATTCTTAAGCAGGGATCAATAAAATGTTGCCAGCATCCATCCCTACTAGCCAGAACCACACTGGGTAAGGATAAATATTGTGTAAACTCCTAGCTCATCAGTCAAGAGTCTTCTGCTTTGAACATTCCTTCTTGGTGCTAAGCCTTTATCACACCTGTGACCCTGTTCTATGCTCAGGTGGCTTGGGACTGTCAGTGGGTGTCTATGTCATTCGTTAATAGAAGTTTCTCAGAGAGGAAAACTCAATGTATTCAGCACAGGCTTATTGGCCAGCAAATCTGATTACTGTAGGTTTGGGAATAGCATCAAAAGCAGAGATCCTGCCTCGTTCTTATGGAATGCTTGTAGGGGTGGACATCGGAAGGAGTACATACACAGTGACAGAGCCAAAGGTAGGTCTGGGGAGATGCTTCATTCAGTAAGACACTTGCCTAGCAAATGTGAGGATCTAAATTCAATTCAATGCCCAGCACTTACGTAAAAGCCTAGGCAGGATGACATGTGCTTGGAATCCCAGCTCCCAGAGTTAGATGGAGGAAGAACACAATTTCAAGTGTTCAGAAACAGCCTCTGTTATACTCAGAGGTAAGCAGGGCCTCTGTAATACTCAGATGTAAGAACAGCCTCTGTAATATGCAGATATAAGCAGATCTTTGGCAAGAGAGGGCAGGATGTCTACCTTCTAAGGAAGAAATGGTAGAGAAAAGCCCCAGGCAGGGTTCCACATCAGCAAAGGGATGGGATTAAGGAGGTATAGGGGACTAGCAAATAAATAAATAAATGAAGTGCTCCACAGAGCAGGTCAGTGTCAAATGACAGGAGATGAGACCTACCAGAGACATGAAGACCCAGACTGATGCCCATGCAAAGCCCACCCTCTGTGCTGTAGGTCAGCAATGCACCTTTAGGCAGGAGGGGATGTTCCAACAAACTAGGAGGGAGCTGCTACGACCCAAGAAGGATGAGGGCAGTCTGGGCCAGGACCACCAATGGTAAGAGCTTCAGGTGGCTGATGTAGTTTGAAGGAGAGTGGCCCCCATAGGCTTGTGTGTTTGAATACATGGCCCCTAGTTGGTGGAACTGTTTGGTAAGGAATAGGGGTGTGGCCTTGTTGGAGGAGGTGTGTCACTAGGGGTGGACTTTGAGGTCTTGAAAGACTCACACAATTCTCATTGCTCTCTCTCTCTCTCTTTCTCTCTCTCTCTCTCTCTCTCTCTCTCTCTCTCTCTCTGCTTCCACTTGCAGAAGATGTTAACTCTTAGCTGCTCCAGCCAGCATGCCTGCTGCTTGCTGCTGGACCTGGACAGACTTTGAACCCTCTGAAACCACGAGCATAATTAAACACTTTATAAGTTACCTCAGTCGTGGTGATTTATCACAGCAATGCGAAAGTAACTGAGACATGTTCTGAAGACAGATATGGTTGGCCTCTCCCATGAGCTGTGTCCAACAACACTGGTATTTGGGGTTTGACCTTGGAGAGGGCCAGGATGGCTTGTCACTGGAATAGAGAAGGCTGCTCTGTAACATGAGGAGGAGCAGGTATGGACACTTCATAGTGGGGAATGACTTAAATATCCATCAAAAGCAATCCAGTGGACAGATATGAAAACCCAGTCAGAGCTGGGTGTGTTGCTCAGTTGACAGAGTGTTTGCTTAGCATGCATGAAACCCTATGTTCAATCCTCAGAATTGTAAAAGCAGGGAGATATGATGACACACGCTATGTCGCCTCACTGAGGAGGTGGAGGCAGGAGGATCAGAGGTTCAAGGGCTACATAGAGACAGGAGATGTTGTCTCAAAAGAAAAGTGTCTGGGGATGGACTGGGGAATTGGCACAGTAGGTAATACACCAGCTGACAGGAATGCTGTCTCTTGAGGCAAAGCTGCATTCGCCTGTAACCCAAGCTCTAGGTAAGCAGAGACAGGTGCTTTCTAACAGCTCCCTGGCCAACCTGCTAGTTGAAATGGAAAACTCTGGATTCAGTGAGAGACCCTGTCTCCAAAAGGAAGATGAAGAGCTGTGGCAGAAGACCTTGGGCAGAGACTTCTGTCCTCCATGCACATATGTGCAGACAAGCACACACACACACACACACACACACACACACTACCCACAGACAAATAAAATGGAGGTGGAGGCTAGAATTCAGTGTTACCGTGTGTGGGCTGGGATACATCAAGGAGTTATAAAGCTATGTAAAGTGATGAGATCTAGAAAAGGCCCCAAATGAGTGAGAGTCATGGCCAAAGAGAGAGAAGAGGCTGGAGTAGGCTAAAAAACGTCTTGGCTCCCAGGTCAGTTTTAAACAAACAAATTCCACCATTTATGGGAAGCCACATTGATGGTTCTGTACACATTAGACCCAGAACATTCTATCGAATTGAATCCCCTACTATTGACAAGCTCTGTGACTTTAGACAATATATTGGACCTCTAAGCACTGGGGACGATAATTCTTACTTTCTCGAGTCTGTGGGTTTGTCTTGAGGGTTAAAAGTCGTCGCATAAGGTCAGGATCAAAATACACAGAATGTAAATTTTGACCTAATGTAAGCTTTGTGCCCTGTAATTATAAACAACATGCTGTTGGAAGAAAAGAGTGAATGTCTAAACAGAAGTTTTGGGAAAGACCAGCATCCCTCCATAACCATAAGTTTACAAAGAGAAGTCAGTTATTTGCTGTGCATAAAGATGAATGAACCTCTGTATAAGGAGGTAAAAGATGGCTCCTGAATTTTGGTTGTAAAAGCACACAAAGTGTCAGAGAATATAAATGCCTCAACTGAAAAAGTTTATATTCTTTCTAAAAATGGGATAAATGTAAATTATCTGTAAGTATATGCAGCCAACAACTAGCCCACAGGCAAACTCAGAGACCTGTAGATCATCAGGTAGATGAGCCCAGGTAGAAAACCCAGCTCTAATGCTAATACAGTCCTGCACTGTAGACTCTTCCTGTGTCTCTGATGAACCAGTGAGTCATCCTGGGTGCAAACTTGGGCAGGATAAGGGCCTCAAATAAGGAAGACCTTACAGAAAAGTAAGCTCCAGAGAGGGATATGCCTTGCCCATGGCAGAACCCAGCCTCTACCAAGTGCCCAGACTTCTATTTTGTTGACTAAGATGTATTCCTGCTGCCTCTGCTCAGGCCTTACACACTACCTGAAACATGGAATCTGCTTGTATGAATAGGGTGCCCTGTAACCGAAGGAGTTGAAAGGAAGGTGTGAGAACCCGGCCAGACTTCCGGGGGTTTGGTTACGGATGGACACAGAGAGGCTAAACACAGAATACAATGCCATTTAGAGCCACAGTGGGAAGCTGGGGCTGCAGCTTAGTTGGTAGAGTGTTTTCCTAGTTTCATCCCATAGCATCACTGCATAAACCAGGCACAGTGTTGCATGCCTGTGAGCCCAGCCAATAGAAGCAAGAGGACCAGAAGTTCAATGCCATTCTCAGGTACATAAGGAGTCTGAGAACAACCTAGGCTACATGAGCCACTATCTCAAAAAATTGATTTAGGTTTTTTGTTTATTATAAAACTCAATTGTTAGGGGCCTGTCTAGCATGGCCCTTGCATATACTTAAAAGAGCTAACCCATAAATATTGGTACACCAAACTCCCACCAATTCCTGCTGTTTGGGCTTTGATGGTTGTGGTTGGTTGGTTGGTTTTGTTTTTGAGACAAGGGTCTTATTCTGTAGCCCAGGCTGGTCTAGAACTTGGGGTATTCCTGCTTCAAACTCCAAGAAAGGGAATTAGAAGCATGTACCACCACCCCTGGCTTCGTACTGTTTCTCATAGGTCTCTGCTCTGTGTCCCACTAAATATCTGTAACAAGAGAAAAGTGAGCATCAAGGGGAGAGTTGGCATCCGAGCCATTTCCCACTTTCCATCTCTGTTTTTTATTTGTTTGTTTGTCTGTTTGACACGGATGTCTACAAGAAAATGAGTACTTTTTGTGTCCTGGAAAGTAAGGTGAAACAAAACAAAACAAAACAAAACAAAACAAAAAAAACACTACCAACTCACCCATTAGGACAAGCTTACATGGGAACTGGAAGCCAATTCCAGGGGGGACTAAATTCAAAACCTTGGGTGGTTGTGGTTGTTGTTGTTGCTGCTGCCGCTGTTGTTGCTGCAATCACCACGTTCTAAAGTGGGTCATGTAATCTTTCCAATCACACTCTGCTCAACTATTCAATTTCCTTATGAAAATAGCAAAGAATCTTCCATGCCTTCTGATGATGTATGCCATGGGTTACTGAAAAAAAAATCAATACAGCTGAACAATACTCAAGGAGAAATTTAAGTTTGGCCAACCATCTGCTCTCAAGTTTACAACAACCAAATTTTGCCATTTGTGATTTGGGTGGAAAGTGGGTTTTTGAAGATGAAAGTCCACCTGCACAGCAGCAACGCAGAGGCAACACCCAAGCTCACCCAAGCAGCTCGCTTCCCACAACCGCAGAGCGTGATTTAACCAGTGCCAAGTTTTCTTTCACACTGACTCTGTCATCTCTCTGAGCTCCAGGAGCCCCTTGATTCAGACAAATTCGAAAAGGTGTGACTGTCTTGAAACCAGGGGACACGTTAGCACATTGGCATTCAGCATGGTTACCTGCTTCTCGACAGACTGCTAACTAATTTTTGCACTGGCTTTGTAGATGTTCTCAAACTGCCTCTGAGCAAGGCAGCTTCCATGTATCTGAAAGACCTTAACTTTGTCTGTTTTTGCTAGACCAACAGGAATCTTGCTTATTTCTCTTATCACAGGGGCGATACAGTGAAGCAGGATGAATAGCAGTGCCCTTATTTTGTAGCTATGGAGACTGAGTTTTGAAAGATGAATTATGGGTTCAGAGCCAATAGTTGCTGCCATTTGCAGCTGAGATTCAGTTTTTTTTGGTCATAATACACATATGCTGTTAAGGTGGCCAGGTCATTCCATCACCAGGTTAGCTAATCCATAGAAAGGGAAAGGGGATCAAGTTCAGAAGTGATAGAGAAGGGTGTGGCAGTGGACACCTGTGATCCCAGCCCTACAGAGACTCAGGCAAGAGAATGAAGAGATGCAGGCTAGCCTGGGATGTAGGGAGACAGCATCCCAGGATACTAACACCCAGTGAGGGAGTTACTTCTGTGAACTGGGTGTTTGTATACTCCACCAATCCCCAGAGTGATGGTACATTGAGGTGAAGATAACTGGGCCATGAGGGTGGTACCCGATGGATGGGACGGGTGCTCTCATAGGAAGTGAAACGACAGAGCAGGGGCTGTGGCTCAGCAGCTGGGATACTTGCTACTCTTACAGAGGACTCAAGTAAAGTGCTCAGCACCCACACGGGGTGGCTCACACCTGTATGTCACTCCAACTCCAGGGATCTAAAACTCTCTAATGGTCTCGGTGGGTAGTCACACTCATGTGGGAGCATGCATGTGCACATGCGTGCACACACACACACACACACACACTTAAAAATACAATAAACCATTTTTTAAAAGTGCAGAGACAGTTTTCTCCTTCTTCCTTCTTTTTTCTCTTCCCTGCCCCAGCCCATTTTGGTTCTTTCTCCTTTCTTTCTCTACCCAGAGAAAAGAGCCACATGCAAGCCAGGAAGATGTCTGTACAAGACGTTAGGTCTCCAGGGTTTGACCTGGAACTTTACATCCAGGACTGGGGTGATCAAAGCCCTGACACCCAATGCCCTGTCTATAACATTCTGCTTATTGGTCTTAGCAGCCTTCCCTCATTATCAGTTTTCTTGCTCCAAAATTAATTAATTAATTAAACATTCTTTAAAATCAAGTGGTTTGGGGCTGGAGAGATGCTCAGATAGGAAGAGCACTTCCTGTTTTTCAAAAGGACCCATGTTCAGTTCCTAGTACCCACACCAGATAGCTAATAACACCCTGTAACTCCAGCTCTAGGGGACTCAACACCCTCTTCTGGCCTCTGTAGGCACTGCACACACTTTGGCATATACTTACACGGGGACACACAGAAAGATGTAAATAAATATAAATATTGATTTCTTATTTTAAGGAAAATATGTTCCAATTCAGGCTGACATTGTACTTTTATTATTTTTTTAATTTTCATGACTTTTAGCATACAATTGCTGCATGCTTATTCAGGAAAATAGAAAACACAGGAAAGGAAAGGAAAGGAAAGGAAAGGAAAGGAAAGGAAAGGAAAGGAAAGGAAAGGAAAGGAAAGGAAAGGATAGTTAGTTCCCTCTAAGATAATAGGTATTCAAATAAACTCACTTTGATATATTGATCCATTTGGGAAGATTTATTTTATATTTCTTTTTATATTTTTAATTTGAGAATTTCATGCATGTATGCTGGATTTATGTAATTTCCAGTCCTTTCTCTCCCCATCATCTTCTTCCATGTCTCCCTCACCTCCTCTCAAATTCATGACCTCTTGTTCTTTAATTATTATTGTATACACATGCTCATACACACATACTCACACACACACACACACCCTGCTGAGTCTATCTAGTGTAGCTCTATTTATATGCGTTTAGGGATGACCATTTGAACTTGGATAACCCATCAGGGGCTCATCCCTGGAGAAGATTGATTCTCCCTCTCTGCATAGTTCTTCATGCCCTTTGGTGTGTCAACTGGTGCTGTCACTGTGCAGGTCTTGTTTAGGCAACTGCACTATTAAGATTTCACGGGTGCAGCTTCTCTGCTCTATATGGAACACATAATCCTGTGGACCCTAGGTAACAACTGCCATTTTCCCAAAGCAGTAAAATTCTTGACTGCATCCTAAACGCTTATCGTTATACCCACAGATGGTGTCCTTCTCAGCCCTCATCCAAGAAACTTCTCTTCGCAACCAATGGAAACAATTACAGAAAGCCACAACTGGTCAAAATGCAAGAAACTGACCACGAGGTCCTTAGCCACAATCAACCAAAGCATCTACAACACAATCCCTATACCTCAGGCTCAGGGAGCATCACAGAAGTGAAGGAGAAAAACTGCATTTTTTAGGGGTTTTGTTTTGTTTTTCTGAGAATTTCATACACAATGCAGCTTTCAGGATCAAACCTGCCATGCTGACTTGGGGATGGTATAGGCATATGGCTCTTCATAGAAAACTTTCTCCAGCCCATGCCCTTGGCAGACACGAATATCACATTCTTCCCTATTTAAGTGTGATTGGTCTCCATGCTCCGGCAGCAAGCAGTCTCCACAGTCTGTAAAGTGTAGCAAGGTGTCTCAGGAGACAGTTCAACCCTGCTACCCCTGACTATGAGGGTCACAGCCATGCTGTTCTGTGCATACAGAAATAGAGTCAAGGTGTAATCTGCTCTTCTGTCGTGAGCAAGCACCTCCTTACCGCATGGCCAACACCACTCTGCTTCAGCATGCATGCTCATTCTTTCCCTTAGCCCCCACGTCAACCTCACATCAGCTTACAATCAGCAAGAGTTGTAGTCCAGCCTCACAGCAGGGAAGCTGTTACCTGGAAGGACAGGTAACTAACCCGAGGTCTAGGTCAAACAGCTAAACTCCGTCTCTGGGATTCTTGAGTTTGGGCAACTGGACAATATTGCATCCATCTCTTAGGAAAACTATAACTCCTCCCACTGAGAAAGCCTCAGCATCTAGGACTTTAAAATGTTTTATATATTCTTGGAGAATTTCATACATGCATTTTGGTCATATTTACTCCCCTCCAGTCCCTCCAAGATTCATCCTGCCTTCCTTATCCACCCAACTTTGTGTCTTTTTTTTTTAACATGTCCATTTGTCTTACACATACACTCTTGGTGTAGTGGCTTTCCAGGAGCATGGGTGACCACACCCTTAAAGAAGGCTGACTCTCTCCTAGCAGATTTTGGTTGCAATAGCTCCTCAGCTATGGATGGAACTTCAAGCTGCCTCCCCTATCCATGATGGGGCTCTATTGCCTTGACTTAGTGCTGGTCTTGTGCATACTGGCACAGTCCTTATGAGGTCATATGTTCAATCTCCCTGCTATGTCCAGAGCCCATTTCTCAGTGAACAAATACTTTAATTTCTCTTCCCTTGAGAAAAATGGTCCTTCTGTTTAGTCATACTTCATGGTGCAGCCTTCGGAAGTGTGGCATGGGTATTAAACCTACTAGTATTGCTTACTTTTCTCTCACTGGGACAAAATGCACAGTAAACCTACTTAAGGGAAGGAGGAGGGGTATGCTTTGCCTCACTGTCCCTTATACAGTTGGTACATGGCAGGGAAGACATGGAAGCAAGAACCTGAGATAGCTGGTCACATTGCAGCCATAGCCGGGAAGCAGGAAGTCATAAATGCTGATGCTTAGTCCACTTTCTCCTTTTGAACTCCTCTAGGATGCCAGCCTGTGGGCAATGGTACCAACATTGAAGGTGGGTCGTCCCACCTCAGTTTACCTGGTTAACTCCTTATAGACACTCCCAGAGATGTGTTTCCATGGTGATTCTAAATCTGAAGTTGACCAGATGAACCATCACTGTGTTGTATCAAATAGTATCTGGGATTCTGACCCCCTCCACACACACACTTCATAGCTATCTTTTTCAGGGATTGGAGGTGCCAAGCCATCCAATAAAATGACCACATACTCTGTTCACTCGCCAGCCTCTGTCTCTATCCTGGTTTCCTTTTCTATTGCTGTGTTAAAACACCTTGACTAAAAACAATGTGGGGAAGAAAGGGTTTATTTCATCTCACTGCTCCAGATCACAGTCTGTTATTGAGGGACATCTAGGTGGATCTGCCTGAACTACCTCTGACCAAGGAGCTCATCCCACAACCAAGGGAGTACAGCAGGGAACTAAAGAGAATGCAGCTTGCTCGCTGGCATGCAAGTTGCTCTCTGTCTGCTAGCTTTCTTGTGAGTTCAGGACCACCTTCCTCAAGTGGGACTGCCCACAGTGGACCAGACCCTCTTACATCAGTTCCCAGTCAGACAGCCCCCACAGTTGTGCCCACAGGCCAGTCTGATTGAGGCAATTCTTTAACAGATGCTATCCTCTCAAATGACTGTAGGCAATGTCAAGTTGACATTTCAAGCTAACCAGGACAGCCCCTTCCAACTTAATTTTTCTTTCTCTTTCTATGGAGTATCTATATTATGTACTTAAATTCTATGGCCATGTGCTGATCTGTATGAACTATTTACTAGCAAAGGTAGCCTTCCTGTTCACCCCAAATTTTCTTTGTTTATATTTCATAAT
>PVIU01011819.1:0-62974 GCA_004026605.1 Ondatra zibethicus
CTCCCTCCCTCCCTCCCTCCCTCCCTCCCTTTTTTTTCTTTTTGGTTTTTTGAGACAGGGTTTCTCTGTGTAACAGCCCTAGCTGTCCTGGAACTCACTTTGTAGACCAGGCTGACCTTGAACTCACAGAGATCTGTGCTGGGATTAAAGACGTGTGCCACCACCACCCAGCTCATGCCTAGTTTTTTAATGTGGGTCTGGGGATTGGGTTTAAGCCTCTATGCTTGCAGAGCAAGCTCCTTCCCAGGGAGAACTGTCTCTCAGCCCCTTGTACCTTGTTAAAACCTATTAAAAAAAGAATCAGAAGTTGAGTCATATTGTACAGCCCTCTGAAAGAAGTCTTTAAATTGAGAGTGAAATTGCCTGGGTTAATTGAAGTCATTAGTGGAGGTGACTGTCCTAGAAATTCTTAGGTGCACACATTGTTTTACACCATGGTTGGAATTGTCAGCCTGCTAACTTGGCTTTGCACAGCAGCCAGCAGGCTAGAGAACACTTTTGGGGAAGCTAGTGATAAAAGATTAGAGTTCTGGAAATTTTGAAATCATACTGAGGTCAGCCCTTTTGTTTATAGTTTAATTGATTTGCCACATAACTTTCTCTGTACATCATTATGGCTTCACTAAAAAAGACCCGAGAAACTCAGCGTGATGTCATTAAATAGCAACTTGGAAGTTGAGAGCAGATTAATGTTGAAGAATATGATTGCTTTGAAAAAAAATATTTGTATTTTTGGGAATGTCCTTGGTGATAAATAATGAAGGAAGAAAAACACAGGAAACATACAATATGCTGTGAAAGCAGATTCATTTCTGATGGAATATTTCTCAATATTTTCCATGAAGTACGAATCCTAAGTGTTGGAGGGGCCACCACAGGGCACAGCACACAGTCACTTGGAGACTGCGATACCTGTAGCAGCAGAGACCAAATAATTTTCCTTCTTTGGCCAGACAAAATGGTATAAAGAACGGACAAGAAAAAGAGTCTTAGTAATCAATATGAATTCTGTTCTTTGCTTACAGTCAGGAATTAATAGATGCAGTGTGGGTCTCATTATTGTTGTGTCCCGGTCTGAGCCAAGGCGCTGGCAGGGTAACCTTCCTTCCTGTCCACACATGCCATCTCTTTATCTGGGCCGTTTCTCTGCTCTCTGCAGCATCCTGCCAAAACAAACATTCCACTTCCTGGAAGGCCTTAGGTCTGCCTGTTCCTAGAGCCCTTCTGGACCATTGCCAGTCCGCTTTGACTGTTCTCTGGGCTGGGGAGGAGCAGGCAGAGGAGCAGCACCCGGGCTGGTTATGGATGTAAAGCTGTCCTTAGGTTAGACTAGGAAGACAGCGCTCCTCCTCCTGTTCCCCAGCAGTCCAGCTTGATTGTGAGCGGACTCATGCTAGTTTGCGTTATGCCAAGTGTGATTCTTTTACACTTTACTCTTTTAGTGAGTGTTTAATTATATTGAGTTAATATGCTTTCTCAGAAATCTCCCCCGAACTTTGAGAATTTCAATCACGCTGATGCTCGAAGCCACCTGTTTGCTTTAGAGAAACGTTCAGCGACTTCTTTCTTCCATCGGTTGCTCCTGCGCATGGTCATTCTCTTCCTCTGTCTTGCACCCCCCCTGCTTCCTTTTCTCCCTGATGCTGGGAATTGGGACTTGAACCCAGGACTTTTACACAAGCACTCTACTGTTGACTAACATTCCCAGCGAAACATCTTTAAGTTGTGAACAATTATCATAATGACCTTCTGTAAATGATACAGTTTTTGTGTTTTAAGGCCTGAAAAAAAATAGGAATATCAAAAAAGATTAAATTGCTTAGAAAGCATCATTATTTTAGTAAATACATTATCATCTAAAAATGTTCCCTTGCCAGTAGTTTTGTCCAGAATAATTTTGGTATTTGTTTACAACAGCATTATTCTGCTAACTTGTGTTAAGTGGGTCAAGACCTTGAAATGACAGCAGCATATGGAGGAAATGTGAGAAATGACTGTAGAGCCGCATTGAGATAAAGAAGCTTTGAATCCTTACAGTGTGCACAGCCCTCCCCAGCTCTGTGCCATTCTTCTCCTACGGCAGAGAGTGTGGGAACTGTGTCTTTGATGGACACTGCGCTCTGCTCTGTGGCTCTGTGAATGACACCATTGAGAGGAATTCATGTTGGATTTCCTCATTTGTCCCTTTCCCCCAACATGTGATTCAGCACGCAGAGTGGCACAGGGCGCCTAATGTTCCTTCAGAAACATTGTGTCTTTCCAGTGCATTTGTTAGATTTGGACAGATGGAAACAGTGGCTGTCACCCTTGCCAACAACTTCATGGCAGGTCCCAGGTCCGAGGGAACTCAGGTTGCTCCTTGCTGTGAACAGTGTTGTAGCTGGGCTTCACAAGCTGAGGTAAACTAATTTCAGCTTCTTAACTGTGAGCTGGGCATTAATGAGAAATTACTCTCTAACTTAAAACCAAGGAAAGAGAGATGGCTTTCTGTGCTTCCAGAGCCAACCCTGCCTGGGCCTAAATGAAACCATGTTTTGTTTTGGGGTGAATCTTGAGGTGGTTTGAAGGCGAAGTTACTGTGGCCTGAGTGTACTTACTACTTTCTCTTATCTCAGGATGTTGGATATGGAATTGATGGTTTGGTGGTATGTCTTTATTTGTGACCTATCCATATTAGAAGTGATTATTTCTATCCGGGGTTAGGATGTGGTGGCTCATTTTTCTCCATGAGAAGCTGCTTTGGACTTGGTGAAGGATTCTGACCAGCTGAAGGGATTCTGTGATTTGAAAATCTGAGCATTGAAACTTGTAGGTCTTCTGCCCAGGCCCACCCCAGTGTCTTGCCGTCTTTCACAGCGTCCCAGAGCTGTTGCACATGGAAAAAAGAGCTCGTGGAGAATCTGGATTATACCGGGTGTGAGACACACCTCCTGCGAGCTAGGCCAACACTCCGTCCCTGAGCTGGGTCATCACAACGCACAAGACTTAAATGTTCCCTCAAGACAAACTATCTTCACCTGTTTGTGTGTTTCCATTTCTAGCTTTTTAAAAAAACCTCTCCATTCTTAGATCTGTTCTCATGAATAGAGAGGAATGGCGTCAGTGTTGAGGCACACCTTTTCCCGGGGATGTTTCATAGCTTTACTTCGTAGTCAGTGTCGCCTTTTTTCCAGACATGGACTGAACGATGCATTGCTGTGCGTGCCACATCTGCCTCCCATATGCCGGCCTGATGGACACATCCCTCAGAGCAGGCAGCTGGCTGCCTTGCTGCTGGAAGTTCACTCACGGAGTCTTCTCCACACGGGCTGGCAGATACCCAGGGAGGCAGAGCAGGAGTCCAGGGTATGGACGGGGAGACCGAGGGCTCGGAGTGCACAGATTGCCTTGGTCACAGGGTGTGGACGGGGAGACCGAGGGCTCGGAGTGCACAGATTGCCTTGGTCACAGGGTGTGGACGGGGAGACCGAGGGCTCGGAGTGCACAGATTGCCTTGGTCACAGGGGACCTAGTGGTGTCACAGGTCTGGGTTCCATCAGTGCCTGACACCTTCCCCAGCAGACGTGATGCCTAGTGTGTCTATGGTCTTACCATGGGGCCAGTGACAGTGACTCTCTGATAGGATTGTGAGAAACTTTATTGTGAGTGCTATTATCAGTGTCACAATTATTGACATATTGTTGTCATAATCACTGTTGTCATCGTCATTATCACCATTATCTATTATTGTACACAATGCCAATTGTTTTCTTATGTATGATTTATAGTGGGGAATGACTTACTGTCCTATTGTGGAGATCAATTAGGTGAAGGTCCAGCCTCCAACCTATTGCTTCTTTATAGTAGGCTGCTTCCCTGGGCACTGATGACGGCACCTGTGGAAACCTTTCTGCTGGAGCTCTTTTGGACTGTGCACAGTGCTCAGCTATAGGCTTGACTGGAGCACAATGGCACTGTTGTCCACATTCAAAGTAGGCCATCTTGTAGCCCAAGCCTTGGATGTTGCTCTTCTTTTGGACGTAGCTGTTCAGTTTCACACAAAACCTGAGCAGCTATTCCCACACAGGCTTTTAGACCCTCTTATTACCCAGGAAAGCAGGCTGTCTCAGGATACCTTCCATCTGTAGGTGTTGCCATCAACTCTTAGACTTCTTTCCGTCTTTATCTAATTTAATATGTACTGTTCTTGGGTAACACTAAAAGGGCAATGTATTAGTCACTTCCCTCCCACCTGTCACAAACCATTTAAGGAGGAAGCGTTTCTATTGGCTCATACCTTGAGAACAGCTGGACACCCATCATGTCATGGTGAGAACATGGGGTTGGCTCCCTGTATCTGCCATCAGGAAACAGTGCTGGTATTCAGCTTGCTTTTTCCTTTTTATTTATTCAGTTTGGGTACCTCCACAGGTTGGTGTTGTCCACATTTAGGGGGAATCTTCCCTTCTCACATAAACCTTTCTGGAAATCCTCTACAGATATTCTTAGAGGAGTATCTTCTAGGTGATTCTAAGTTCAGGGAAGTTGACAATGAAAATTAATGACCACAGGCAGTAAGGCATTTTGGTAAGGTTCTGAAGTGACATTGCCTGGCTTAGAGTTCTTTGCACTGGGGCCTGGACAGGTGGCTCAGCACTTCAGAGCCCTTGCTGCTCTTACAGAAGCCCCTGGTTCAATTCCCAGCACCCATGTAAGGTGGCTTACAACTTTGAACTCCAGCTTCAGGGGATCTGCCACATTCACTTGGCTTCTTCAGGGTATTGATGTACACATATCTACATGTCAGTATGCATGTATGTGTAATTAAAAGTAAAAATATCACAAATGAAATAACTGTTATAAATTATGCAGTGAGTCCTTTCCCTTTTCTTCCCCTCAGTCTCCACTTCTCTAAAATTAGAACAATGTCAATACTGAAGGACTGCTGTCTGTCTAAAGGAGATGCTGCATAGGAAGCACTAAGAATTTCAGGACTGTGGAGATGGCTCAGTGCAGGTGCTTGGTGCACAAACAAGAATACCAGAGTTTAGATTCCTAGCACCCATGTAAATGCTAGACATGGTGCTGCACACCTGTAATCCCAATATCCTGGAGATGGAGGCAGGTGATCAGTCCTTGGGGCTTGCTGCTAGCTAGCCTGGCCAAAGTGGTGAACTCCAGGTTCAGCGGAAGACACTGTCAAAACATTGAGGTGAGGAGTGACAGAAGAAAAACACCTGTTAACCTGTGACATCCTCAAGTTGCATGTCCACACACCTATGAACATGCATACTTGAATGTCCATACACCTATGAACATGCATACTTGAATGTCCACACACCTATGAACATGCATACTTGAATGTCCACACACCTGTGAACATGCGTACTTGCATACCCACATACCTAGGAACATACATTCTTGCATGTACATACACCTATGAACATATATATTTGCATGCACATACACCATACATGCATATTCATGAAAAAGAAGAGAAAAAAAGAACATCTTGTGAGTCACAGTGAGACCACCAGAAACAAGGAAGGCCAACCTCCACGTCACGGGTAGATGCTGAACAACTCCTCATCATTATTACTCCACCCTATATTATTACAGAAAACGCTCTGGATGTTTTACATTTTGTCCTAACACTTCAAAATAATATGCTTCAGAATAATATGCTTAAGGTGCTTAAGAATTATGCACCTTCTGAACCCTTTTGCTTTTCAGGCTTGTTAATCAGTGATTAAAATGTCACCTCTGAAGGTGACACCACTGTTTGGAGTTCTTTAAATGTCTCAGATCTTCCCATGTCAGGCAACCCAGAAGAACAAACAATGCCACCTTACCCTGCTGTCTGTCACATTTAACTTCATGGCTTGTAGTCTTTTAGTTTTTGCCTAAATTTTTCTCTTTTTTTTCTTCTTTTAATATAAAGCTTTGCTCCTATACTTGCACTGAACTAGAAAGGCCGGGTTTACGGGCACATACACATGCCTATAATCATAGCACTGAGAGGCCAGCATAGGAGGCTCCTTGGACCACACAGGTCGACCAGTCTAGTCAATTGGTAAGCTCCAGATTCATGAGAAACTATGTACCAAAAATATGGTAGGGGCAGGAGAGATGGCTCAGCAGTTAAGAGAGCTTGCTGGTCTTATAGAAGACCAGAGTTTGGTTCCTAGTGCCCTTGTTGGGTCACTACAAACGTGTAACTCCAGCTCCAATCAGTGTTCTTGGCTTCCTGGGTACCCTTCCCCAAATGTGGCACACACACTCATGTAAATAATAAGAATAAATCTTAAGATAAAGTGAAGCGCTAATGAGGAAAACAGCGAATGTCAGCCTCTGGCCTCCACATGCACACACAAACATATGCACTTGCGTATACCTGCACATATAGAAGCATGTACACATGTATGCATCACACTTCTGTTTGTTTTGGGTTTTCGAGGCGGGGTTGCCCTGTGTACCTGCCCTGGCTGTCCTGAAACTTATGGAGATCTGCCTGCCTCTGCCTTCCTGAGTACTGGGATTAAAGATGTGTGCACCACTGTCCAGCTTACACACAGATTTCTTAAGGCATTAGTTCATAGAATCGTTTTCCTTTTTGTGTGTCTGAAATTTTCCTCTTTCTTGTTCTATTTAGTTCTAGTGAACTGAGGTCTGCACCAAGACTCTGCTTTGGAAGCCTTTGTTGAAGTCTCTTTGTTTGGGGAGTTCCTTTTCTCTTCTCTTTGCCTCAGTTCCCACATAATGCTAGGATTAGAAAAGACATCCTAGTGGTATTTTAGAGCAGTACTTGGAGATTTCTGAGTTAGGAAACTTAATAGAGATGTGAAACATAATCTGAATGCTTGTAAGAAGCAAGTACATGTCTCAATCACTGGTCACATTGCAGGAAAGCCCCAAAGTGTGTGTGTGGGAATCAAAAGTGGGAGGTCTGACACGGAAAATAATCTCAAGAAACAGGAAAGGGCTCAAGCAGAAAACCAGGGAGAAAGGAAGTGAGTCAATTCAGGAGAGACAGGAGCCTGCTTGCCTGAGCCCTGGCTGCAGGAGAGGGGAGCAGCCTGGGAGGGTGTCACTGAGGGGAGGGAGCGCCATGGTAACACAGATCACAGGATTGCTTCTGTCATTTTTCCCTGCTCCGTGTAGACAGGGGCCCATTGTAGAAGTTTAAACTTTGGGCTTACATTTAAAGACCTGTTTCAGGCTCACATTGTTTATTCCCAGAGCAGTTGTCTACAAAAGTCAAAACATCAAGAGTGTCTTAGAGTCTGGTGGATATAAGGGAGCGAGGGGGTGGGGGAGCAGGGGCGTTCTTTGACTGTATTTTGAGCTGACTTTATTGAACATTTTTTGACTTCTTATTGCACCTACCATGCTGGTATTTGCAATTAACATTCTTCAGAAGCAAAGAGAATGCCAACCTCCAGCTCAGATATAACTCAAGAACAACAGGTGCATTCTACCTGCCTTTTGGAGCAATCAGAAGGCAAGGATTTAGCCAGAGGACAGACTCTGAGGCAAGTGAGAGTCTTTAGAGTTCGAGCCTAAGTGTTGAAAAGCCTGAGGAATGGTTTACAGGAAAGCCAATCAGCTGCCTGGTGCGTGCTCTAACTTGCTAACTGTGGGCCATCCACACTCTTTGCTTTGTGCCACTTTCTGCAGACAGGGTTATGTCAGAGGTCACTGGACTTGGGCCCACGCCATAAAAATCAGTTGGTTACAGCTGAAAATATTCTCTTTGCTTTTAACTAAGAAAACCTGACAAACCTCTGTGCTTCCCGAGAAGAGCAGTGGGTCTGCTGATGCAGGGTGACTTCTGTCCAGCCTGGTCCCTCTCACCAGTGCCTTGGGGTTCCCCACCACACAGAGGAGAATGCTTCCAGTTATCTTCTCATATCCTGTGACCACCAAATCTCTCTTTTTACATTTTTACTTTCATAAGAATCCTAACGTTTGGATAAACTGAAATGTGACATATTTCAAGAGTTCAGATGGGTTTTCTATGTGAAAGCGAAGTATTCAATTATTGCTTGAGACTTCTACTGTTGGTAATATGTATATTTCTGTGAAATTTAGTAATGGATCCAACCTGAGCTAGTAACAAAAAGTAAAGTCAAAGGCCTGATGTTTTCTTTACTATTTAGTTTTTAGTTAGCTTACAGATGTTCAAGTTTCTCATGGCATTGTTTATCACCTCAGCCCACATAGCTTTATGCTGTCATCATCTAGTCTAGCTGTAGGTTGAGTTACCCATAGTTAAAAAGATGGATAGCTGTTCAGGTAATGGACAGAAACAGTTCAGTCCTTGGAAGATGGGGAAGCAGAGGTAGGTGGCTCTCTGGGGCTTACTGGCCAGCCATCTTAGCCTATTAGGAGAATTCCTGGACAGCCTATTAGGAAAATGTGGACAGCTTCTGAAGAATCACACATGATGTTGGCCTCTGGCCTCTACATGTGTGTACACACACACACACACACACACACACACACACACACACACACACACACACACACTCTTAAATAAAGAAAACAACACAAGACAAAATATCCAATGCTTGATGCTCACTGTCTGAGAAATTACATTTAGTTTGTACCTAATACATATGTATATTATATTTTTAAATTATCTTTATTTTTTTCATGTCTGTGTGTGTCTGGTTTACATACATGGTGACGTCCACCTGGCATTTATGTGGGTTGTGGGATCCAAATCCTGGTCTTCTTGCTTGCTCAGCAGATTGATTATTCCCTGAACTATCTTTCTGGCGGCTCCTGTCCACATGTATTTTAAAAGGTAGTGTTGTCACAAGTATCTAGTTTACATTGTGCCTCAAAAAATGTGGATTTTACTTTTTATATCTTCTGTTAACTATGACATTAAATTATTTATCATTGATCAAAACCTAAAAATACAAAAAGTGGTTCTTTTCCCCAAGGTGCTCAGGTGAGGTGATTATGTTCTTGCCTTCTCTCCTGCCCTGGGCTGGATTGCTGTTTGTGGCTCAGTATGACTGGATTCTTTTAAACATCACATGAGTGGTGTTTGTGGCTCAGTATGACTGGATTCTTTTAAACATCACTAGAAGACTTCTGTAGTCATGATCTGATGATGATCTTTGTGAGTTTCAGCTTCTCACCACACATCTGTCTCATGCCAGAGTGTGTGTGTGTATGTGTGTGGTGTGTGCCTGTGCCCATGTATCAATGGGCACATTCTGTGTGATGCCCAACATCAATATTGAGTGTCTTCCTCTGTTGCGTTCCACTTTGTTTCTTGAACTAGTATCTCACTGAATAAGGCAGGGAGCCTGTGGGGTCTGCCTGTTCGTGCACCCTCCACCCTGTCCTGAGTTCCAGACATGCACTGTCAAGCCCAGCTTTTTATGTGGGTGCTGGGAATTTGAACTGAAGTCCTCATTGCTAGTACAGTAAGCAGTTTATTCATTGAGCCGTCTCCCCAGCCCCAAGATGATTATTTTTTATAAGTCTACATATGTATGCATAGTGGTCACATCTGCACTTGTGAACAGTGTATGTGAGTGTTCACGTTTGCAGTACTGCTGGTTGTGTGTGTTCTGCTTTACGTAGTCTTTTTGTGAAACCTGTCCTTTCCATTTCACAAGTTCCTGAGGCTTCTGCTCCCCGTCTTTGCATCTGCTGGCCTAGCGCATACCGGCCTGGATCGTGCTGCTTTCACAGACGGTTTGTTTGGTGTTTAGTGAGGCAGCCTCATGACTACAGGCTTGTCCTTGCTTCAGGATGTCTGAACATGGCGGCTTGCTGCCTGCCATGAGTCCATCTTCTGAGGTGTCGCCTGGCATCTGACATGGCTTCTTTGTGTACTGTATTTACTGTGTGAGTTCAGAAGAAAGAAAAGGAGACCTGTACTGACCACTGTTCTGCGTCAGCCCCTTAGGTCAAGTTTTCCACCCTGACTCATGCCTATCAGGCTGCGGAGATTGCTCGCTTGGGTTTGTAGAATTTCCTCTGTCGCGCTCTGGAGCCAGAAAGCCACGATGAAGTTTGATTTGGCTTGTGGCAGCCTTTTCCAAATATGAATTTGGAAGTAATACAGTGAGTGCTCTGAGAAAAGAAGGAGGGGGAGAGGAGAATTACTGTAACTGCAGCTATTTGGGGAACATTTAGAAATGGGGAGACAGAACCAAGGTGTTTGGTGTCTCCCTGATCTCTTGTCGCTGATGTTCCGAGGCTGCCTTCCTCTAGGCTGGAGAAAAGCCACAGAGGCGGCCTCTGTCCTAGGCTGTGGGCTGCCCTGCTCCAGACAGCCTTGAATGTGACCTGGCAGCCAATGCTGTTTCCTGCTGACGTGGCCTCCTGCCACTGAGCAGAACAGAGCACCTCAGTGTGCTGAGCAGGGAGCCAGGAAGGTGGGCGTCTCCAGCTGGACTAGGAGCAAACAGGGAGGGGAAAGCAAGCGCCTAACTGTTGAGGTTTCCCTGCAGATAGCTGTGAAAGACACCTTTCTTGGAGGGAGGGAGGGAGGGAGGGAGGGAGGGAGGGAAGAAGTGGGGGAGGGAGGGAGAGGGAGGGGAAGAGGGAAAAGGGAGGAACTCCAGAGAGGAGTGAAGGCTGCCCAAGGAATAGTGGTTTGTTTGACTCTAGGAGGAGTCTTATCAGTGGGAGTGAACTTCCCGGATGGGATTATACCCAGTCTGCCCGGATGCCTGAGATGCTGGAGAAGGCTAGGCTGCATGCTGGGCCACACTCTGCTGAGGCTGGCGGTGTCTGTCTGTGCTCATAGCCATCCCCTGCAGCCCATGGGCAGGCAGATGCTGGGGGCAAAGGAAAAGACCAACAAAGTAGATAAGCGTAGCATAAAGCTAGCAAGTGGAGTGTGTGTCTTGTTGGAAGAAGCCTGCTCAGGACCCAGGCTGAGGGTTCAGAACCACACAGGCGCAGTATCTAGTGTCCCTCCACCCACGGCAGCAGCTTCCAGGTGGGTGCTTTGTGCTCCTTATGTTTCAGCCGCCCTCAAATACCTTTTTCAGTTTGCTGATTTGAACAGATCCAGTGACAATTCTTCAGTTTCCTCTATTTTTAGAGAGTTAAGACAGAACGGTTTCTTGAGTTATCTCACCCTAGTGCCCACGGGAGGTCTAGGTTGCAGCCTGAGGTCCTGCTTCTCTTTCTCCTGTGGTAACTGTGGCATTTCTCTGCCGATCACCCTGAGCTCACAGCCTACCATGCTGAGAACCACTGACTGTGGGCACTGTTCTCATCTTGTCCTGTTGTAGATCCCAGTGCAGTGGCTTCTGCGGTGCCGCAGAGTGGAAGCAATTGTGGTTGCAAGCCAGAGAGAACCCCCAGATGCTCCCAGTCCAGGTGACTGGAAGGTCAGAGATGTGGAGTCTGAAGAGAGAGCCTGCTCTGAGGATGTGAGCTCAGATCCCCAGTGCTCATGGGAAAAGCCAGCACAGCCCTGGGGTATGAGGTGGGGTGGGGGAGGGTCATCTCTGGAGATGGCCAGCTAGCCAGGCTTCTTGATACACTGAACTTCCGGTTCAGTGAGAGACCCTGCCTTAAAAAATGATATGGAAAGTAATGCTGAGGAATAACCGGATGTCAGCCTCAGGCCCCCTCATGCATCTGCACGCGTCAGCATATATACTCACATACAGATGCTGGAGCCTCAGCATATATACTCATGTACAGATGCTGGAACATCAGCATATATACTCACATACAGATGCTGGAGCCTCAGCATATATACTCACGTACAGATGCTGGAACATCAGCATATATACTCACATACAGATGCTGGAGCCTCAGCATATATACTCACGTACAGATGCTGGAACATCAGCATATATACTCACATACAGATGCTGGAGCCTCAGCATATATACTCACATACAGATGCTGGAGCATCAGCATATATACTCACATACAGATGCTGGAGCCTCAGCATATATACTCACATACAGATGCTGGAGCGTCAGCATATATACTCACATACAGATGCTGGAGCGTCAGCATATATACTCACATACAGATGCTGGAGGTGAAGGCCAACGTTTGAAAGGGAGAACCATCAGTACTTAAATTTATGTTCACTGCTGAATGTGGTAGAATATGCCTGTCTCAGCAGTCAAGAGGCAGAGGCAGGAGGATCTCTGTGAGTTCCAGCCCAGCCGGCTACACAGTGAAACCCTTCCTCAGAGAGAGAGAGCCGGGGGCGGGGGGAGAGACGAGAGATGACAGAAATTGGAATTGAAAGCTTTCTAGGAAAACATAAAGATAGTTCTTATATACCTAGTCCAGAGAGGAGGGCAGTGAGAGGGTGAGAGAAAATAGAGAAGGCCATCTAACAGAGATATTGTTTGGGAAAAAAATTCTCCCGTTTCAGTTTTCCTAGATTTACAAAGTTAGACTTTAGAAATGGTTCATGTTGACCAAATGCTCCAGTGTTTCTCTTTGTCCATTAGCTGTGTGCCTTTGCTGCATGCATTCTACACCCTGCCTCAGGCAGCAGAAGCCTGTTCCTAGAAATGAAATTTCAGGGCTGGGGAGATGACTCAGTTACCTTGCAAGCAAGAGGGCCTGACTAGAACCCAGGTGAAAACAGGAGGCGTTCAGGCCCCTGTAGTGCCACACATTTAATATTAGCACTCTCGGGCAGCACAGTGAGCTTCTGGTCACCCTGGGTTATGGCATACGATCCCGTGTTTAAAAGTTAAAAAAGATAGATACAGTGTCATCTCAGGCCTGAGGAGACAAGACAAATGATACCTGGGGTTTGGTGGCCAGCCAGTCAGGTCTCCTTGGTCAGCTGTAGACCCTACCTCAAAACAAAGCCAGTGAGTGGTACCAGAGGAACAGTACACAGGCTGTCCTCCATGTAGAAGCATGCACCTGCCATGCATGTGCAACACATACATGCACACTGAATTTCATAGCAATGGTGCTGAGAGAGTCAAATTGAAAACGAGCAGCGGTAAGTCTAATTCCATTTCAGTAAAGTCATTTAATAACTTTCCCATGTGTGAATTGCCCAGGCCTTTGCTGTTGCTGTTTGTATCACTGTGTTTTAGATGAGGTTATCCTTTGCATGGTTAGAAGGGGAGAAATAGCTTCGTTTGGTCTTCCTTTCTCAGTGGCGGAGGTGCTGTGTCTGCAATGATAGGTCCTCTCCCTCTTTTTTTCTGAACTCATTCTGGAAGAAAAATGCCCGAAGACTCTTTTTTTCTAATGTTCCTGGTGAATCTCTTTTCCAATACAGCTGTGTGTAGGGAGTCACAGCAGTGGGCAGTCATTCTTTTGTGTGTTGGTAATGAGATAATTTCTGCATTACAGATTTTTCAGGAGACTCTTTGTTTAAATGAAACTTCAGAGCCCTTGCTAAGCCACATTACTGCATCTCTTTTTATTGGTTTCATATGTTTTCCCGTCATCAATTGAATAAATGAATACAATTGTTTTGCATAAAGGAACTTAGGACATCATTTGTTTGGTGTCTTTTAAAATTGCTTTTCTTTTTCCCAAATGTAATTTGACCAAGTCTGACCCAGAAATATTGTTCCGAAGATCAGGGCATCTCATTCTAAGTGCTTGCCTCCGGCTGCCAAGCATCCTGGTGTTGGTTGAAGGCAAGCCGGAAGTTAGAGCTGAGGGCAGAATGTCGCTGGGCAAATCATTGCCCCCAAGGCTAGCTGTGGCCTTCTGTTGGCAAGGACGGGACACAGGAATTTCCGTTAATTTGCAAGAGGATACCAGGTAGGCCTGAGGGTGTCAGATTGCCAGCTGAATGGAGCTTTCTTTGTCTTCTTTCTGCTTCTGGAACCTGGAAAGCCCAACTGTGGAGAAGATCCACAGAGAAGTGGCTGAGGTCACCTTTTGAAGTTTTTCTGAAGTGCTCACTCTGCAGAGCAAACTGGAATTTGTTGGTTAAAAAGGAGTTAATTAATCCGTTTGATCTTGATGGGCAAATGAACCCTATCAAAATCCGGGGCAATGCACTTTCCTCTGTAGAGTGTTTGCTTAACCTTTTGAGGTGTATTTCACCGACTTAGAGACTATAAAAAGTTCATTTGTGCTCAACAGTCTACATGGTGATGTGTCTCTTGCTCTTACATATCGATGCTATTTTATCCACAAATAGAAAAGGAAAAGTCACATTTACATGTAGCATATGAAAAATTGCAGAGTAGGTGACTCTTCATCCCCGTGGTGTTCGACAAGGCGTCTGCATTTAACTACTTAAGCTGCCGGCTTATATCCTTAAGTGTGATTGAACAGTATCAGAGCTGGCAGTACGGCTTCAGTGGGTAGGGGTGCTTGCTGTCAAGACTGACAACCTAAGTTTGATCTCTGGGACCCAAAAAGGAGACAACTGACTTCTGCAGGTTGTCCTTTGGCCTCCACAGAGAAGTGGCTGAGGTCACCTTTTGAAGTTTCTCTGAAGTGCTCACTCTGCAGAGCAAACTGGCATTCATGTTCACGTTTACACACACACACACACACACACACACACACACACACAGGTTTTTTTTTGAAAAAGAAACATTTTTTTTCCATCTTCTTCTTCCTCACTTCTTCCCCACCTGAGCTATAGCCCCAGCCCAAAGGGGAGTAGGGAGGTGGGCAGCGGCCGCCGGGGCTGTTGGCCTCTGTCTTCTTATATGCCTGCTATCACTTTTTTCATATGAGTTGGTCCAGAAACCAAGGTCAGTGGGTACCTCTCTAGAATTCAATCCCCGTACTTCACAAAACTATACCCCATCAATTCTGTATAAGACCTTGTAGCAATAGATCCATGCTGGAGCCAGACAAAATAGAATCACTGAGTCTGTAGTTAGCCATTTGATGAAGAAGGGTTTCTCACACCCTGACTCCCACCCCGGAGCTGGCCTTGCCTTCCTAACTATACTTAAGACTTTGTCCATCTTCAGTATCACCAACCTGACCCTCACAGTTACTAACACTGGTAAGCTGCTTCTAGCTGTCCCTAACAGGAATGGGAATCAATGAAGAATCCAAACCCTGGTCAGTTGTCCAAGGCTCAGTATATAGCAGGATTGGCCAAGGGGTCTATAGAACTGCCTAAAACTATGCTCTTTACCCATAAAGAATGAAGTTAAACTTTGGTTTTTATTATGTTTGCTCTGGGTTATTTTTATTTAAGTTTAAAAGTTAAGAAACTACATAATAATAAATTATTACTTAAAGATTGATTATAACTAATAAAAGTCTAAAATAATTTAAGATAGCCCTATTTTCACCTTTGGATTCATTTATTCAGATATTATACACACACACACACATATGTATATATATATGCCATTTATTTATTTATTGACTTGCGGCACAGAGGAGCAAACAGAGGCCCTTCCTTTGCTAGGTGAGCCCCTGTCCTTTGTTTTAGCTCTAATCCACTATTGTAATAACTTTTGTTAAATTTCATCTTTCTTAGTGATTTATATGATGTTTTAAGAGATGAAAATGAACAGATCACTTGCTGCCTTTGCTTTGATCCTTGACTGTGGATAAGTCAAGGCTCGGCTCATCTGCGGGAGAGAGGTGCTGGCCTCCCTTCTCTGTCTCTTGAAATAATAAACGCCCATTAGCATTTTCAGCTAATAGGAATTGTGTTGTTTGCTTTTGGTAGTTAGGCATTTAGTGACAGCTCAGGGCTATTTACTCTTCAAATGCTGTAAGGAGATCATACCTCAGAATGAATTCTGTGTTTGAATTATTTACTTTTTTCAGAGGTGAACAATTTAAAAGAAGAGTAGGCTAGAGGTAGCACTGTAGATCTGGACCTTCAGATGAACCTGCTGAATAGGTTTACATTGTTTGTTTGAATTTGACTGCTTCACATCAGATTATGGTTATATTTCGTTACAAATTTCTTTATGTAACTGTAGTGTCTTATAAACTTAATTCTAGACTTAGATTTACTGTAGTGTGTGGAATAGCAAATATTTTGTTTTTGTTGTGCTGCATTTCAGTTGTGGGCCAGCAGGATGGCTCAGCATGTGCAGGCGCTTGCTGCCAGCCTGATGGCTTGGGCTTGCTCTCTTGACCCCGTGTGATGGAAGGGGAACACTGCCCACATGTGTCATGGCAGGTGCCCTCCATCACCCACCATACACACTCAAAATAATAAAAATGTAGAAAGATTAAATTTCAGTCTTAAGATCATACAAATATTTCTTGTGTCCTCTCTAGCTAAGATCACATTTTTTTTTTAATTGATGATCTCTTAAAGTTGTCATGTTGTAAAGCAATGTTTGAAAGTAGTTGAAATCAAGAGAAACTCCAGGGACCTTCTCCTCATCCAGACGGATGTTACCCGAAATTTTTCTGTAGTTTTCATGAATTGCTTGAGGTCCAGAAACACAGGAATCGCCAGCACACAAGCACACCTGCTAGACAGACCTTGACCAGCAGGAGAGCTTGTTCCATTCTGTCCTTCTAAGGAGGCCTGGGTCTTATTCTTTCTGTATCGTAGGTGTGGGAGTACCACGAGTGTCAAGAATATTGGCTTCAGAAGAAATGTAAACAGACATCTTTAATTTCTGTTAACAAACATATTGATACTTCAGGGAGCTTGCAGTCACTTCCCAACATAAAAGAAACAACAGTCTTTCCCGAGTGTGGTTTGCTGTGGTGGAAATCAAGCATTTCAAAGCTGCCCATTCATTCCGGCCTTACCTGAGAACAGTCAGCTCTCAGTTTGTGAATCTTCAGGGTCTTCCAGTGAATCCTGGGCAGCTCCATTTCCTGTTGTAATTCTTAATGTCTTAAGGAAAGTACCTATCTTCTAAAGTTTGGGGAACTGTTACCAGCCATATTAGAATTGCCTATCAGAGTTCTTAGTCATTTAAAAAAATTTCATAACTGGCTCAGAAGAAAGCTCAAAGACAGTTGTATTAAACTTTAAAAGAAAAATCCCAGGGCAGGCAAGCTGTAAATCTTGG
Source organism: Ondatra zibethicus (assembly GCA_004026605.1). NCBI lineage: Eukaryota > Metazoa > Chordata > Mammalia > Rodentia > Cricetidae > Ondatra > Ondatra zibethicus. The sequence continues at coordinate 16,935 of PVIU01011819.1, forward strand.
CAGCTGCCCAGAGGAGGAAGATGGAGAAGAGGAAGTGAGAAAGCCTTGCTGTTAGTGTTGAGCCAGCAGTTCCTCTGACAGACAGTGATTGCACGGCAAGGGCAGGGATGCGAGGTGGCCCAAAGTGTCAGCCAAGAGTGCTTAGGAAAGAAATAGGAAAAAAAAATTAAGTTACCCTTCTAATGAGCAGACTTAACACAACTTCATGGCTGGACACCATAAAAGACTGCAGAGAGCCTGGGATGGAGAAGCAGACACCTCATGGTAAAGAATAGATATTCTTCCCAATCATTTGACTTAACACTAGGTGAATCCATCTTCCTGAGGGGTGGTACCTAGGCCAGATGATTGCCCGGCCAACTGGATTAATTCTTAAGGGGGAGACAATGCCATGTTGCCACCCAGAGGTAGATTCTGCTTCTTTAGCTAAGAGGTAGTAGTCTTCTGTAAAGGACTTCTATGGGACCTGGCCTTTAATGCCATTGTCACAGGATGGCTTCATGAGGTGATGAATGAGCGAGTGAATGGCTGTTAGTCTGTATGTGTCAGTCTGTTAGTCTGACAGCATATGTGACTTTGTGTTGACCTTCTGCCATTGACCCTTGTTGTCGTGTTTGGAAGTGACGCGTACGACGTGTGCTGGCTTCATCCAGCCTCTCTGCAGCCTTGGCCAATGGAATTTTGTGTCCATTTTTCTTGTAAAAATAACGATAACTGTCTTAAGGTAGTAGCTGGAAAAACTGGGATCCGAAAGGACTCTGAGTGGTCTCATTAGCTATCTCGTGTGTTAGGTGGTTCAGCACTCAGGGAATCTGGTCATCTTTCATCTTTACAAATTTTTCAGAGAAATTTGTAAAGGATTGAAAATGTCAGTGTCATTTGCCTTCTTACTGTGTTCATGGAGTAAGTGGCTTTTCCATAGCAGGAAAGCGGTGAGTGCTGCCTCGCTGGACCCCAGTCCTCCGCACCCACCGTTGCCTGTGGCACTGAGGTTATTTATCGCCATGTGTTCAGTGGGACTCTTAGAAGGGGGGTTGGATATTGTTGCCTTCTGCGTTGTTTATAGTACTTTTATAGTGGAGGAATGCAGTAGCCAGGAGAGGGAGATGCAGGGAGGAGAACTGAGGTGCAGTGAAGGCCTTCAGCGAGGAACCAAACAGCTCAGTGTGTGGCAAATCTGTTAATAATTCAAGTTTGTACAGCTTAATAAACTAATGATCACCCAGTACCTATTTTTACTACTTAAAGTAATCCGTAATGACCAGGTTTCTGTATATAAACAGCTCTAGAATAATTTTATAGCCTTACCTTTTTTTTAATTCTAGCTTAATTTTTTATATTTTTTTATTTTTCAGGAAGTTAGAGTTGCTTTTGAAAAGTAAGGTTGTAGATCCTTGCTCCTGTTCTGGTCAGCTGGTTATTGTTTGATCATATATAGAGCTGATAACTTAGCATTTCACAACATAGGTTCACTTGGAGATGTGGTTCAGTGGTTTCCATGCTGGAGCAGTGAGGTTAAATTGCTCAGCTTTCCCCATTTGTCTTGGCTGAGTGGTTTACGGCAACCATATTCTCACATAAAACCTCTAGAAGCATCACTGTTGGCAAGTTTGTCACAGCATCCGGTTGTTCTTTTCCACTGTTATCTTATAACCTTGTAGTTTATGGAATGCCATGTTGGTACCCCAGAGGTACCACAGGCCTTTGGGGGCAGCAGCAGTGGGATTGCCTGCACAAGGTATTGCATGTGATCTGTTGGAGGGCCAGGATCCAGAAGCAGGTCTGCCGGGGAGCCCAGCCACCTGGTGGTTTACAGTGGCAGCATGGGAAGGAGTTGTTAAAATGACTTAGGAGTTAACTGCTTCTAAGGGACTTTTTTTTTTTCCAGTGGGTCCATTCTGTTTACTTCAGGGATTGGGTAACTAAGTTGGAGAACAACATTGAAAACACTGGAGATGACTCATAAGTTTCCTGGCTGCTGAGCAAATATCAAATAATTAGAGAACATTACACAGATAAGACCATCAGCCAGAAAAGCTCTCAGCGGGGACCGACTTGGTGATGCTGCTCTGGCTTCCTCACAGTCCATGCCACTGGGTAGTGGACGAGGAGCACAGCCTGTGTGGAGCGGGCCACCCTGGCTCAGCCCCTTTGCTGGGTCACTAACTGCGTGGCTCCCGGTTGAAGGGTCCGTGGTCCATCATGGCAGGGATGGGGTTGATGGAGGGAGTGACGTGCTGCTCTGGTAGTGGCAGCGTCTTCCATCCCAGTGGACCAGGAAGCAGGGCCGGCCTTAACCGCTAAGACCCGCTGCCCAGTGACACACTTCCTCCAGCAAGGCCCCACCTCGTAAATGGTTTGTGGCTTTGCCATCTGGCGACTAAGTATTGAGCCTGTAGGGGACAGTTTGCATTCAAGCCTTAAAGCTGACCTACCTTGTTCTTCCTCTGAAAGTTCACTAAAATCGTACATAATAAAGTTTCTCCTATTCTTCCCACAGAGGACATTTATTGCTTAACTCTACTGAAGTGGGAGTTTTAGAAACTGAAGGGGCTGGCGTTGGGGTGTTGCCCTAGTGGTAGAACATCTGTCTTTAGGTTTAATCCTCAGCACGTGAAAGAAAACGAAACAAAAACAAAAGAAGCACAACCAAACTAAGGCGACCTCAGAGCCGCCTTAGCTCTCACACGTGGCTGAAGCTGCTGCACCTGTCCTTTTAGCCTTGTCCCTTGCCGTGTCAGCGACCCGACTTCATACCAGTGTTTGTCATGGATTTTTTGTTCAATTTTAATTATCTGTGTTATTTAAATGATACATTAAAACATGGTAGCAGTGTTTTAATTACTAAAGTTTAATTAAAACTTGATTAAAAATTTAAGTTTGTATGTATATATATACATATATACACACACACACACACATATATAAATGTATGTATACACACACACACACACATATATGCCCTGCATTGGTGTTAAAAAAGCAAGCCCACGGGGGAAATTATTCTCAGCCCTGTAAGGATTTGCAGGCTCTCTTTTCCTGGGGCTGGCACACTTCTCTGGCATCTCCAGCTGGGTGCAGAGTGCCGTGGTCGCCCATGGATGCATGGAACTGTGCTTGATGCTCCTCCTTTCCGTGTTCCCTCTTGCCCAGACCAACAAGCTGCGGATGTTACCACATAGAACAAAGGTGCTCAGTGTGCCAGTTCCTTCCCCTTTGCTGGGGCAATGACTCGTCAGAGATTCAAGCCAGGACTGACTCACTACTTTTGAACATGCCATTTCTTATTTGCTGTGGCCACCTTTCTCCTCTGGAACCCCTGAAACTGATGGGGAGAAGGAAAGGAGAGGCTCAGGTCTGTAGACCCTTGCCTCATCCAAGGGTCACACTGGAGACTATGAAGCATGGGAGCCACAAATATCATCCAGAAGGAGACTTCTGGCAGCTTCTGTCCCTTTCATCTCCTGCTTTTTCGGTACTTCCTAGACGGTCTGCAATGGCCAGCTCAAACATTTTGCATATATACCTTTCAGACAATGAACTTCTTTCTGTGTCTGTCTCTCTCCTCTGTTTGTGTCATGGGGGTCGTGTGCATGTGTGTACGGAGTTCAATGCTCCATTGCTCTCCTCCTCGTTTTCTGAGACAGGAGTCTTTTCCTGAACATAGAACTCACCTATCAATTGGGCTAGTGTGAGCTGGCCAGCAGGCCCTAGAGCTCCACCTATGTCTACCTCCCCAGCACTGGCTTTTCTTTTTACAAGGGTGCAGGGGACCCAAACACAGATTCTTATTTTTACCCACTGAATCTCCTCGGCTTCCTTGCTTATTCTGCTAATGAGCTAGTTTTGTATTCAGAGACAATAGGATTTCATTATGCGTATTTGGGCTTATTTCTTGATGCCACTTTTATAGCGCCCTGTGATAGTGGTACTCTAATGTTAAGCATTGTATCTCTTTACTGCTAGAGAAAACCTTGGTGGGCAGTCAGAGAAGAAAGGAGATACTGGGAGGGCTTTGCCTGTGGCTGCATGGGGATAATGGCTGACCTCTATGTATTGCGACCTTTTGTGTAGGGTCACCCTGGGGAGGTAGTGAAGGGATGTTATAGAAATGGAGCATGGAGGTTCCTGAACCCACACTGAAGCTACTCCTTTATTAAGAAACAGTCACAGCAGACAAGAACAAACATTTTGGCTAATTATGTTAAGATATGCTTAGAATGTGCTGATGTGCACTTCGGAACACCTGGTTCTGACGTGAACTGAGCATCGTGACCTTTGTCGTCCGTGGTCACGTCTGACCCAGCGGAGCATGTCCTCTGTGAGTTTTCGGTTGTGGCTGTGACACATCAGGAATGTCAGCTTTGGTACCAACAGCGTCCTCTCCTCATTCTTTTCATCAGAGCAGAAGACAGCTTCGCGAGCCTTCACACACTAGCATGCACAAGTGATACCATATTGGAGAGGTGGCTTTGGGGGAGGCTTAAAGGGAGGAATTGGGGGTTGCATTCTTTGGATATTCCTGGAAGGAAAACAGCTGTGTTAATGTTTCTTTTCTTCTGAAAGTACAGGGCTCTCCCCGACTCGCAAGTCCTGCTCTTGCAGCACAGTACAAATGGCTTGGCATAGTGATGGGCAGGCATGGATTTTGCCTTTCTTCTATTAGCCAAGAGAAAACAGCTTGATGTATTACTAATGAAGGGACTCCAAAATTAAAAAAAGAAAAGGAAAGAAAGAGAGAGAGAGAAAGAAAAAGGAAAAAGAAAACCCCATGGAGAGATGGTATGTGTAGTAGCCTGACCCATGTCTGCCTGGTGTTATAATGTCATTTTGCCTAGCGGTAGCCAGCATCTGAGACATGGACTGTGGGAAAAGTAGGTGTGTGTGTAGTGAAATGGATCTGTTGTGGTTGACATGAAGCAGCTGGAGGGTTACTGTTTTTAGAGAGCCTTTGTGTTTGGTCCGCCATTGCGCACTCCTCCTTTACTTCTGTGGTCCACTCTAGTGTGCAGACGTCAGGCCACCCACGCTGCCGAGCAGATCATGATGGCATCTTCTCTTGCTCATTTTTGTTTTTTAAGTGTATTTATCATGACCGAAAACCACTTAGATATCAGGTTCTAGATATTTTTTTTAATAGGGACCGAGTAAGGGCTATCTGATAGAGATCGGTGGCCAGGGAGACAGCCCTGTTGTTAAAGCACATGTGCGAGAGCCTGAGCCCAGCTGCCAGCACCCACGGTAAAAAGATGGACAGGAGGATCCTAGGGTCGCTGGCCAGTCCGTCTCACAAGATTACTGAGTTCCAGGTTCAATTAGAGACTCTGTTCCCAAAACAAGATAGAGAGTGATTTAGGAGTGATTGAGGAAGATACATGCATGCATACGCATGCACGTGTGTGCGTATACACACACACACACACACACACACACACACACACACACACACTTACTTCCCTTCCCCCACAAGTAGGGAGACCTAGAATTGGCTGTCTCAGTTTCTGGTTTATTTGTGTTTGATAAAGTAAGATGTTGTTATGGTGTAGGAGGGTCTTCTGTTTGTATATTGCCCTCATTGGTTAAATAAAGAAAACTGCCTTGGCCTTTTGGTAGGACAGCCCTTAGGTGGGCGGAGTAGATAGAAGGGAATGCTGTGAGAGAGAAGGCAGTAGAGCAGACGCCATGCTTCTCCAGCACAAGTTGGACACTGGTTAGACTCATGCCGGTAAGCCATGACTCGTGGTGACACATAGATTATTAGAAATGGGTTAAACAAATATGTGAGAGTTAGCCAATAAGAGGCTAGAGCTAATGGGCCAGGCAGTATTTAAATGAATACAGTTTCCTGTAATTATTTCGGGTACACACCGGGAGCCGGGTAGCACAAGGAGCCCTGTGCCGGGAACCAGGCACTGGGAACGCAGCCCGAGCCCCTCATTACAACAGTTGTTATCTGAAGCAACACATTTCCTGGGGGAATGAGCGTTCCTGGCTGATTCTGAGGAAGAAATGAGGTAGAACCGGAAACAAACTGGTGAACTGAGGAAAACACAGCGAAGATGTGTTTCCAAGAAATTCTCTGGAGAATTTTCAGACCCTTGGAACCCTTATGGGTGAAGCAGCTTGCTGAAATGCAGGCTCATGCGCTCTGGTTGGATGTTTCAGTCCCTAGTCACCATCAACGTGCCATTCTGGATTTCCAGTTGGTCACAATTTAAATGTAAGGAACCTGTATGTCACCCTTTAAGATATTCTTCAATAAAAGACAAGGCTCAGAAGTGAGTTGCTAAGGATGTTCTCTATTATGAATTATACCAGTTTTACTATGAGTATATTTCATCTCTGTGTGATATATATGTATATATGGATTGTACATACAGGCATGCATTTGTGTGTGAATGCCCCTGTACATATGTGCCCCCGTACATGTGTGCCCCCGTACATATGTGGAGGTCAGAGGACATCCTCAAGTAAGTCCCCACTGTCCACTTCATTTGAGACGGGATGTCTTCATTTTGCACTTTCAGTGTGCTATACCAAGCCAGCTGGCCAGTGAGCTCCAGGGCAGGCCCCTGCCTCCCCTCGCATTTATCGGACTATACATGCTAACTCTTCTGCATCCAGCTCTGTGTGGGTTCTGGAGATTAGAACTCAGGTCCTCAGACTTGAGTGGCAAGCACCTTTATTCCCCTCAGCCTGGCAAATTTAATCCTAGCTCATGTTTCCTGCCTGTATACTCAGGGTGCCGAAGTAGCTCTTCAGGCTGTTTACAGAAAATTCCATTGACACAATTTGTAGAAAAGTTATTGGTAAGGAGTTTAAGAGATTTTTCTATTCCTTCTTTCAGAAATCAGAAAAGAAGACGATGAAATTAGTGTATGACGTTAGAAGTAAAATAAGAAGGGGCCTTGTGGGATGTACTGAAGGGAACTTACACAGTTCTCTCTTCTGCTTGTCATGTTATCTGCTGTTGTTGTCTAGAAACAAGCCTTGTGTCTCCAGTTCTTCTTATCACATGAGTCTCAAATTTGGCTGTAACTGTTTAAAGTTAATCCACAGATGACCTAAGAGGTGAGGGCTGGTGGTGGTGGCTCACACCTTTAATCCCAGCACTGGGGAGGCAGAGGCATGTGGATCTGAGTTTCAGGCCAGCCAGGACTACACACTGATGCTGTCTCAGAGTTCCCAAGAGGAAAGCATCTGTGCTCCCGTGTTCTGTGGCGTTCTTTCACTGCCCTACGAGAACATGCATAGTTGTTGGAGCTTGTTTGAATCTTGTTAGGAAGGTTGGAACCTCCTGCTGGGCTAGAATAGAAGGCCCTTGCTGTGGCCAAGACAGCTTGGTAGGAGCCTCTAGTGAAGCCTGTTCAGTGTTGATATAGTATGTCTCGGGAATGTGTTATTTACCCGCAAAGCTTGGACTCCACCAGCGAACTGAGGATCTATTCATGGTGCAGTAGAAGATGCCCATTGGGGAAATGTTTCCACACTTTGGTGCCTCCTCAGAGCAGAGGCGCGAGGGCGCCTCTGCACGGCAGTTGAGAGAGTGGTGCCACTTTTACCTCCCGGGTGCAGAATGGCTCCATTCTCCCTAACCACGGCACATTCATCTTCTACCTCATGAGCATTGAGAGCCTGGAGTGTGTTTTCTCCTGAGAAAGCTCTTGGAGGTTCCCGAACACCGGGCCTTATTCCGAAAATAGCCCTGTTGTAGCTGTATTTTCTGTTGCCTGCTCGGACCCCCACTTGTTTGAGTCTTGTGAATTGAAGCTTAGTTAGACAGCATGGAGTTTAATGTGCAGACTATTATTTTTAGCCTGAGAAACACAAAACCCATCTATTTAAAAACTCCCAAATTTGAATGGCAGTTTCATCTTGTTGGAAATTCCTTCTAGTATTTTTAAGATAAAGGGAAAAAAATCTAAAGAGTTTGCTAATTGCAACAGCTGGTTCCTGAGTACGTGTGTATGAATGTCTGGAATCTGTGAATGTGAAGGCTTGTCCTGTTCAAACGTCAATCTTGAGATGGAGATTAGCCTCATCATGATGAACAAACAAACAAGCACTCACTCACTGAGACACCTGAACAGATGGGGAGGGCGAAGGCATGGTGGTGTTTCTGTTTTGGTAGTGAGGAGTGAAGACAGCTGGTCTTGGTTTGGTTGTGGCCGAGCCTCCTCTCAAGCCGGTGTTTCTCTAGCTGCTGTGCTGAGCAGGGAAGGCTCTTTAGTAGGCAGTTAATTCCCAACCATTCATACTGTGCTTCAGCCAAACTGCTGCTTCTTTCTGGGCCCTGGGTACCTCCTCTCTTCCTCCCCAACTGCCTGTCCATCTAGTTCCTGGGCTAATTTACCTCTGCACATCCTTTCCTGCTGAGGCTGGGGTAGTGCCCTCATTTTTGTTTTTTGCTGTCTTATCTCCCACTGCTTTTTCTTCTCTGCGTGGTCCCCATTTTACCAGACAGCACAGGGTTCTTTTCTCCTGCTGCCACTGGTTTGTCATGTGTCTGATTGGCAATAAAGAATGTCACTGATTGTCTGAGCAAAGCTCTAGAGAAGAGGACACCTATGGACTTCTGGGCCCCAGACTGGAGAGCAAGGGCTCCTTCTATGAGCACTTCCAAGCTGGTCTTCTAAATGACTTCCTCAGGACTCTGCAGCTCCATGCATCATAGGTGTGAGGGGAAATATTACGGGGAAACGCCTAACTAGTCTTTTTATTCTTTGTCTTTGTTTTGTTTGCACCTTGGATTCTGTTTTCTGTTGTTGAAAGGCAAATTATTAGCGAGGGGCCATTGGGATTATTGTGTCTGAGGAAAGCCCAGCCCTGGGAAAGCAGTGTAGCTGTGGCCATGAAGAGCACCTCCACTCTCTTCTTTTAACCAATATTTACTTTGCTAGTTTTCTTTGATCAATGAGAAAAAGCTTTGGTATTTTTATTTTCCTATTTTGCCTTGTTACTACCATATTGCCTGGAGAACTGATTTGTCTTCTGCTGTCTGGGTTCCAGAACTTTCTCCTTCTCCTCTGTGTGATCAGTGCACACAGAAGCTCCGGGGAACCATCGAGATTAGGGGAAATATGGAATGCGAAGGAAGTGCATAAAACACGTGAATTAAACAATCAGGTGGCACAGTGGGTAATGTGCCTGCTGCCAGTGATGGACAAAGAGAACTGACTCTGCCATATGTAGCATGAAGGCCCGGTTGGTTTCTGTCCTCCCAACAGGTCCCACAGTCATTAGGTCCCAAAGAATCATACAGAGAGGTCTATATTAATGATAAACTGATTGGCTCATTAGCTCAGGCTTCTTATTAGCTCTTGTAACTTATATTAACCCATTATTCTTATCTATGTTAGCCATATGGCTCAGTACCTTTTTCAGCAGGGCAGGTCACATCCTGCTTCTTCGGTGGTCTGTGGAGGAGTGCCGAGAGAGCTTCCTGCTTCCCAGAATTCTCCTATTCTCCTTGCTCCGCCTCTACTTCCTGTCTGCTTGACCCACCTATACATCCTGGCTAATGGCCAATCAGCGTTTATTTAAATCATGATTGACAGAATACGGACAATTCTCCCTTACCAGCCATATGTCCCCAGACCTTCACGTTTGCACTGTTACACACACACACACACGCACACACACACACGAACATGCACAGACACACATACTAAATAAATTTTAAAAAGAAAACAAGGTCTATATTAAACACAAAATGTTCTTTTCAGATTTACATTTATTTGTCTTTAAGGCGGGGTCTCACAATATGGCCCTGGCTGGCCTGGAACTTGCTGTGCAGACCAGGGAGACTGCCCCCTGAACTCACAGAGATCCATCTGCCTCTCTTTTCCAGTTCTGGGATTAAAGACGTGTGCCATAACACCCAATCCCAAATTGTTCCTTTCAAATTTGCAACATAGATGGATGCCTTAAACTGGAGTAGTAGGTCTTCAGTCAGACGGATCCCTTCCTGGAACTCACACACATTCACTCCTCAGTTTCAAGAATTCACTCCTCAGTTTCAAGTACTTGCTCAGCCTTGATTTGCTGTCTGTGCATGGCTAAGTAGCCTTTCTGTTTTGCAGTCATCATACATAGTTCCGATGTCACCCTGGCTAAGCCTGCTCTTATTTGGCCATAAATGAAAGCATTTTACTCTTTTCTCCTCTTATTGGTGTATTGTGTATCTTTGCAGTTAGTTTGTCCACAGGTAGAGGAAATGGGTATTGCAGTCATTATTATCCCCTCACCCCCATCATGGTCCCGTGGTCTGTCCAGCTGGCCACAGCCTTTGCCAGATGTTGCCCATGGATCTCAGGCTCTTGGTAAGTTACAGGGTCTGGGCTCTGTATATACCCTTTGAGACAAGAGCTCTGGTTATGAGGCCCTGGCATCTGTATGTCAGTGAACCCCCGTGTAGACTTGGTTCTTGGGTTCACTAGAGATTTAAAACATGAGTAATTTGCCTACAAGTGATCTCTACAATGGTCTGTGGTGTCCTGAAGGCAGAGGCTGTGCTGTGAACATAACCAGAACATCTCAAAGCAATACATTTATCTGCTCTGTCTGCTTGTGGAACATGCGTGCACATGCTTGTCATACCCAAAGCACGGTGTCAGTCACTGTGATGGACAAGGAGAAAGGACACTGAAGAGTCAGAACAGACAGGGCTTGGCAGCTGATGGTATGTGAGGATTCAGGAGACCTCTTTGGGGACAGAAATCTTACTATGCTTTAGAGAGATGGGCATTGGCTCAGCCAGCCGTGACTTGGAAACCCTATTGATGCTCAGCCTGAATTTCTACAAGCAATCATAAAGCCAGCATGCCTATCTGGTTCATGGCTCCTCAGTGGGAGGGTCTTCTAGATGTAGCTTCAGGCTCTTGAAGTATAAGGAAAATGGACACTCGGAGGATCTGGTTCAGGTCGGGGAACTTGCAATGATGAAGGTGTTAGTGGATGTGTGTAGGTCACACCTGCTCTCAGACCTGAGGAGGCTATTTTTACTTCATAACAGCATCTAGTTGGTTTTGAATCTTGTCCAGCATAAGCCCTGAAAATAAGATTTGAAGTGAGATAGGCAGTCTGAGTAGACACATTTGTTCTTAAAAGCAAAAACGAAAACAAGCAAACAAAAAGCCTTGAGTTTTTTTTTTTTTTTATTCCAGGACCAAGTTGAGTGTTGTCTTGTATTTTTATAAGAGAGCTGTCCAGTACCAGGTCAGCTCCCCTCTAGGCTAAAGAAGGCTGGATGGAGACCTTTAGTGGGAAGACAGGGCACAGGGAAAGAGGTGCGGCTCACTGGTGAATTGTATGGCTAACAAGTTCAAAACACATCCAAACAAACAAAAGGCAGGAGAAACTGTCTGTTATCCAGTTAGGGAGTGGGTCTGCTTGAGCAGCCACAGTGCTTTCTGTGGTGCTTCGTAGCGCAAGACTGTACATGTTCTCCACACTGGGGTGTGGGGCACTCAGAGTCAGCCTGCAGAGCTGGAGCATCCTGCTATTCCACATCTGGAAATAGGGGTGCTTACTCTTTAGTAGTTGGGTCTACCATCCTCAGAGATTCAGTATGGCTTTTGTGTGTGTATGTGTGTGTATTAGTAGAGTCATTGTTTCTAGGGTAAACATCAGAATGCTTAGTTGTTTTCTAAGTACTTGGGCCTTGAAGAAATCACATGGAAACAGTGATTGTTGGCTGTTATCCACAGAGCTCTTTTTCTGAAGGAGATGAACAGCCTTTGTATGACTTTGGTCACAAGACAGTCCTGGCACACCTAGAGTGTCTGGCACTATTGGATAGTGCAATATATAGTGATATAATCCTATATATTATATATAGTTATGTATAATGTATAATTATACCTACCTAGTCTTCAGCTCCATCAAAGACTCAAGAAGGAGATGATATTACCTGAGTAAGTAGAAAACGTAGGCAAGCAACTTCCAAAAAATGTGAGAAATGACAGAAACAGCTGGCTGCCTGGACAGTCACCCAGGGTTCCTCTGCAGCATTGGATCATCTATCTTTGGCCTACAGACCTAGAATATCTTACAGACTTTTCTGTGAAGTAGGGAATTTTGAAGGACTGTCCTATTTTTTCTTGGCAAAGCTTAGCAGTCTTCTTTCTTGTGTCCTGCTGGTCCAGTTTGGACAGTAACTGCCAGCAGTTGAGGTAAGGGCAATTTCTTTGCCCACATGACTGACTTTTGCCATAAAGAGAACAAATTCCACGCAGAGTTTCTTCGCTGCCCATCATCTTTTCTGGAGTACATTGGTGCTGCCAGAAGCAGACATGTCTCACTGTCATGAAAAGTCTAAGTTCTTAAAACATCTTAAATGCCATGTTCTAAGGTCTTTGAAATGTTTGAAGATTACCTGTCTATTTGAAATATATCTTTGTGTATCTAGAAAACCTAATTAGTTTGACTATTATAGATGACTAACTGTATTTTTGTTAATCTGTATTTCTAAATTACACATTACATTTTTAATTGTGCTGCATAAACACAATATCTTAAACAAAAGTAGAATTATACATACAGTATAACACAATTAACCTTAAATTTATATCAATAAACTAAATCCATACCAATTGTAAGATATTTTGAGTACAGTTGTTTTGGATTAAAGTAAATTCAATAGTAATCTGTCTTTTTCTTCCACCATTTCTATATCATATCCCCCTTCTTTTAGAAAGCGATTGACTATGACCAATAACAATTTGTAACCAACCTCCCTTAAATGAAAACAAACATTAGAAACAGTATTTTTGGAATTTGAATCTAGTTCTGTAGACTGCTTCCTGCTGATTGTTGGGTACTGGTGATCTTGGAGGGACCCTAAGAAAATTTAACGTAATGAAATTGTTAAGTCTCAGTTGTAGTATTCTATGAGGCTGAGTCATTTCAGTCAGCAGCCTGGATGCTGTTGTGGATGCCCAATCACCTGGGCCATCGTTTTCATTGGTGTCTGATCCCTTTGTTCTGAAAATATATAAAGTTTTAGAGGTAACATACATATATGTATTAGTACAACTATAGATTGTGCATAGTACTCAAGTCAGCCAAAGATGATTGTTTTATGTGTTTGAGCAGATAAAATATACATCATGTGTCTTGTAGTTCTTTTAGATTTATTTCTTTATGTTTGTAGCCAGGATTTTCAGGGAGTCTTCCTCGATCAAACCTGATTTTTCTTAACCCTGAATGAATTCAGAGCATCTCATTTCCTGTGTGTGTGGGGAAGGTATAACCTCTCTTCCAAAGTAACATATCTTTTGACTTCCATTTTGAAGTCAAGACACTTTTAAAATATATAGGTTGGTTTAATTCAGCAGTATTTATAATCAAGTATCTTAGTAGCTTTTGTTCTTTTCTCAACAAACAATTTAAAGGCAACATAATAGCATACAGTATCCAGACTCTGTATATTTTCTATGTTTATGTGCCTTTTTAAATATTACTTTTACTGTTTCTTTAAAGACTTCATTTTTAAAAGCTATTTCTTTCTTTCTGTGACTGTCTATACCCGTTTCCTTTTTTTCTTAAGCCTATGTCATTTTTCAAACATGCTGTGACCTGTTCAGAGGCCCCTTTGTCTAAATCTGTCCTTATTGTCTCTCTCTAACCTCTTTTGTCTGTATGAGCAAAATCCCTAAGTCTGCCATGCAGTGTTCTGTGCTCTTGAGCTTGCAGGCAGCAGCTGAGAGAAGTTTCTCTACCAACGCCTGTGTAAGAGGCTGCAGGAACCCACCATGAGGCTTAGCTCATGTCCATTGTGCAGGGGACAAGGTTCAGTCTAGGGAACTCGGTTCTATACTACAGTCCACGGTGAGCCACATGAACTATGAAACTGCCCTTGGCTCCATTTTTTGTGTGTCTAGAACCCTTCTCAATTTAAAGCTTTGTTGGGTCTTATGTGGAAATTCTGATCCCGTGTTGAAGCACCCATGTGTTGAAGCACAAACGGAGATAGTCCCAACTGCCCAGTCCCAAATAATCCTTTATATGAGTTGCTGAGGTCATGGTGTCTATAAAGATAGCAGTAGGATACTGACAAAGATAACTGGCTAGCCAGCAAGCCCCAGGAATCTGCCTTAACGCCTTCTCCTATGTCCTATGATGTCCTCTAATTGCAGATTTGTGCCTTCACACCTGGCTTTCCAGGTGGGAGCTAAGGATTGAACTCGGGTACTTGTGCTTGCACCTAACTGACCGTGCCAGCTCCAGATCTAGCAGGGGCTTGATTCTGTCACTTGAGCAATGTCTTCCCATTATTCTACCAGAACTGGAAGGGACAGCTGGGAGAGAGGTCCCTCCCTAGCAGGATAGGAGGTCCCTAAAGGGAGCAATTCAAGGAGCTGATGCTGCTACAGAGAGGACAGAGAACACAGGAGTGGGGAACACTTCCAGACCTTTGACCTTCTCCATACAGCCACTGGAGAGCGGGGTGGAGGGTTGGGTTAGCCTGGTCTGGTGTCCAGGCAGCATATGGGATGTGGTTTGTGAAGACACCAAGAGCTTTCCTGCTTGGGAAGCTCCTATGCTCTTCTTGGATTTGATGGAAGATCTTGGCAGACGGTGGCTCACTCTTCATCCAGGGTGTCGCACTGTTGCTGACAACATTTTTAAGATGAATTCATTGGTCTTTGACATAGTTCTCAGTCCAGCAAAGCTCTCCTGTTGCAACCATGTACAAACCTAAGAACTCTCTATGGGCAGGGGACAGTCTGGGATTGGATTGGGTTTCTCCACTTGAGTTTCTCTCCATGTCTTTCATGTTAGAGAAGTACAACTGTGATATTTATAGTGTATTTTCACTGTTCTTACAGGAAGGTCTGCTTGATTTGGCATCAGAACATAAATGCTAACAGTATGTCAGGCTTGGGCTATAGCTCAACGGTAGAGTGCTTGAGCAAGCATGGGGCCCTGAGTTCAATACCAATGCATCCAATGACAAAATCCCCAAATGGTTTTCCACAGTGCATTACATACATGTGTGAAGCTGACAGAAACAAAACTCAAGTTAAAAAGGGAGTGTAAAGGAGAAGTGGAGGCGCTGCATTTAGTTACTTTGGAAATAGGATAGAAAGACTCTGACCTTTGCACCCAGCTTCAGCTGCATTCCACCCGTTTGCTGTCCTAGCAGCAGAGGAATTACAGAAGGTTGGCTTTGTCTTTGCTTTGGCAAGTCAGAGCAGGATAGAGCAGCTGAAAGATGAGCGTCCTAGAGCGCTGTTGTGTGCATGACAGGAAGGTGTGACAACCTGAAGCCTGGGGCGCCTGCTTCTGGGGTTTGTGTGCACAGATCCACACCAACCTTGTACTTTGCTTTTTAAGAAGTAAGACATTCTGACCCATGAGTCACCATTTCTACTAGGGAGCTACGACATTTGGTTTTGGGAAGACATGCTTTCATATATAAGTTTTAATGGATAATTTTGTATAAAATAGGAGATGAAAAGAGCTGTCTTTCTCTGTTTCAATACCAAAGTGTGTGTTTACCACGTATAAAAGATTATAATATCTCCTCTACTTTGTGAATGCATAAAAGACTAGTTTTTGTTCTGTACTATTAAGATATTTACTTTGCTTAATTATGTTCAGTGTGTGTGTGTGTGTGTGTGTGTGTGTGTGTGTGTGAGAGAGAGAGAGAGAGAGAGAGAGAGAGAGAGAGAGAGAGAGAGAGAGAGAGAGAGATTGATCTTTAATCCACAGTTCCTTTTCCTTGGAAATAGTTCAGCCTTTATCTGCTCACTTGCCTCATAAAAAAATGCAAACAATGTTTTGTCCTTGGATATCATACTAGCATTTCCGTTGATGGAGTCAAATTTAGATATGAAATGTTCCCCACAGGCTTATGTTTTGGAAGTTTCCTTTTCACCTGGTGCTACTGTGGGAATGTTCTGGAAACTGAAATGGGGCCTAGGTGGAAGAAATACGTCTTGGTGGGGGTCTTTAGGGTTGTGTTTCACCTGCCCACTTCCTGTGTCTGCTTCTCCTTCTCTCGACTTCCCTCCTATCATGATAAAAACAGAGGTCTCTCCACATCTCCCAGCGCTGTGTTCTCAAGTGCATGAATGACAGGTCCGAAGCAGCTGTGAGAGCCATGATTTCACAATCTTTCAGGGCTGGGGAGATCATGGCTCAGTATCTCAGAGCTCTTGTGGCTGTTGCAGAGCTGTTGGACTGTAGAATCCAGGTTAGGCGATTCACAACTGCCTCTAATCCCATCCTGAGGGTTATGTGCCTCTGTCCTCTGCAGCACCCCCCCCACATACACATATCCATACACAGAGCTAATTAAAAATAAATCTTAAAAAGTGAGTCAATTCTAGAATCTAAAGAAAAGACATCTCGAAACCAAGACCCGTATCGTTTCACATAGCACTGGGAAACAGAAGGCTAGCCTGAAAACCAGATGAGCCGATGGATGGAGTGCTTCTCCTGCTGGTGTGCTCGGATGCCTGGTGACAGCATGGGAGCCAGGAGCACCAGCATCTGCTGTCCCTGAGCTTCAGCAGGGAGCATGTATGAGGAATTTTCTTACTGATGTTTTCTCTCCTTTAGAAAATATGTTTATACTTAAAATTCAAACACAGGGAACTGGAGAGATGGCATAATACTTGAGAGTGCTTTCTGTGCACGCATGAGGACCTGAATTTGGGTCCCAGCACCCATGTTAATTTGGCCACGTTAACATGTATCCTCCAAGCTGTGGAGAGCAGAAGCAGGGCTTCCCTGGGGCCCGGCAGCTGCCAGCCTAGTCCAGGGTTAGTAAAATGCTGTGTCTGAGGACCTAAGTGGAAACGGAGGGAGGAGGACACCGACTTCCTCCTCCGGCATCTGCTCATCATGTAGGCTTGTGCATGTGCCTGGGTGTATACATTTGCACACACATGCTCTCTCTCACACACACACTTCACACATTCAGGGGCTTTGTGGCTGTTCTGTAAGCTGCTGTCTGTGTTTTCAGGAGGGTGGATGAGAGGCTGTTGGACTTTGTCACTTAGAAGGTGTATGAGTTCATCAAGGACCATCACCATGGACATGATTGAGCACTGGGCGACCCTAGCTCCCCATTCTCCACCAGGTTCTGTCAAGTTCCAAATGTTGTTCACATGACCCATAAAATTTTTTCATTTATAACAGGCTGGAGAAAGAATCTGCCATTTTTTCTCTTTTAGGTAGACTCCAAAAAATGTCCTGAGCATTTTCTACCCTTCACCTTCCTTGTACCACACCTATTAATTGGAAAGATAACCCGGAAATTGATTAGAAACAAGCAACCCAAGTAGACATGGAAGATGCCCTCTCCCACATAGGACCTCATCTTTGAAAAGCAATTTTTGTTACAAAGTAGCATGTTTAACATCAATTCTTCTGTTGAGAAGGCTAGAGACACTCAGAACTACAAAGGTGACTTACCTGTTTTCAAGTATTTAAAGATATGTAGAGATATGGATTTTTTTGCAGTAATCTCTTTTTTATTTTTAATTGACATTTGGAAATGAATGTATTCATTTTAACAACTTACAATCAAAACAATTCCTGGTGCTTATAGTATGTCCTTTACACCCCTCCCCCGCAAGACAGGGCTTCTGTTTGGCCTGGCTGTCCTAAAACTTGCTTTGTAGACCAGGCTGGCTTCAAACTCACAGAGAGCCACCTGCCTTATCCTCCTGTAAGCTAGGATTAAGGCATACTTCGCCAAACTCAGCCAGTCTATTCTTTAATTAGAGTATATTTCTCCTAGTTATGAGAAAATTTAACTATTGTTATATAATGGACCAATAGAGTCAACGAACATGGCTTTGGTAATTTAGACATTTGCAAAGACAAAAAGCCTATCCAATGCTGCATGTTTTAATTATAAGGAAATCATTGTACTGTGTGAATTTGGTGGGGATTTCTTGTCTTTGCATCTCATAAAATGCATCCTATGTTTGCCTCTGCTTGCCTTCTATTTCACCTGGGAGTTAAGATGTAAAAGATAAGAGAATAAAAAAGAGTGACAGACAGATACACACATACACACACACACACACACACACACACACACACACACAGAGAGAGAGAGAGAGAGAGAGAGAGAATAACTGGTGAGAAAATGGTAGTATTTCTTAGGTGAAAGACTGGAAGAGAAAGAAAGATGTGAGAATTGTTGCAAGGGTTGGGGCTTACAGAATTAGCACGCCTCTAGCATTCTTGACATTACGTCATCTTTCCCCTTCTTCCCTCAACCAAGGTGCAGTCAATTTTCTTTTTTTGTTTTCAGTTTCTGTTTAGTTTATGGAAACTGCAGAAAGTAAACAACAGACTCTGCTCTCTTCATCTTTCTCTCTTTGATCTAAATGAATCTGAGACTGAAGTGCTTTTTTTCCTTACCATCATGATAACCCTCAAAAAAAAAAAACCCCGCCAAATTTGGAATTTGAGCTGCTTGATGACATCCTTGTAGAAACATCCAAAATATTTGTCTTATTGGTTCAGTTTAGAATGTAAAGATTTATGGGTAGGATCCATGCGGTGACCTCCTAGGAAATGGTCCCCAGACTCCTTGGCTGCCCCTGTAGCCCTGAGAGAGTCTTGACAGACTCTGTGAAGCCTGCTCTGAGGGGAAATGCCTTTCCCCAGTTTCCTGATCTCTGTTTCCCCCACTGTTCCACAAATCCTACCACAGTGGCTCAGAAGAGAAAGCCCCAGGCCTCCTTTCACAGGGAAGGTGGGGGGTTGAGGTAGAAGAGTTTCCATTTCTGCAGCTTGCCCTGCCCTGTCCTTGCTTGCACTTCCTGTTAGTCACAGCGGAGATGACCTTTCTTCCCAGCCAACACCTCACTGTGGTGTCTCAGTGTCATCCTTCAGTAACCAGAGTGGATTAGGTCACCCAGCCTCTGTAACTTGAGTTTCAGAACTCATTATGATCCATCTTACTTTTAATATAGCAGGGAGTGAGGAACCGGGAAATGCTGGTCCCATTGTGTGACACTTACCACTTCCTGCAGAGAACCCTTTCAGTTAACCAGAGCCCTGCCTAGTGGCTTGTGGTCCTGATATCAATTCTAAGGGACACAAACATGGCAAAAACTGGAAATACAGGCTTCACTTCTTTCCCGCAAATCTTATGAAAAGCATCAGCTATGCATATGTTCCTGTGTTTGTAAACGTCTTCTTTTGAAAATGTAAGTATTGCAGTCCTATTTTTATGGATCTTACTCTGTGTTCAGAGCATCCTCCCCTCCTGCCTCAGCCTCCCTGGTACTGGGATTAGAGAAGTGTACTCCAGTCCTGGCTAGATTGCACTAAAAAAAAAAAGTCTTCTCTTTTTAATAATTTTTTTTAAAAAATGAAAATGTGTTATACAAACACTTGACCTTTTTGTGTATGTTCAGTACTAATAATATGCAAATAATAAAATAATTGCTTTATTTGCATATGCGTTGACTCTCTGAGCCTCATTTGAGTAGTGATGCTATGTGTTTTGTTTGTCACTATTCCAGTGTGATGCCAGAGACTCAGTCATAGGTGAACATTAGAGAAATGATTAAAGATACATAGCATGGATTGATTCTCTCAAGTATGTTTGTGGTAGAAACAGCAGTGATACTGAATAAAAATGTACAAGCTTGTTAATTTTATAACTCTTAAGTTAACTCTGATGAGTGGTGGTCCGAAGATACATTCCAGGTATATTTGACCAAACTCTATGTGTATCACCGTTAATCTCTTTACATGTATTACCATTAACTAGAACTCACCAGGCATGGTGGCACACACATTTAATGCCAGCACTTGGGAGGCAGAGGCAGGGGATCTTGGTTAGTTTGAGTCCAGCCTGGTCTATATCTCGATTTCCAGGACAGCCATTGCTACAAACAGAGACCCTATCTCAAAAAAGAATAATAATAATCAAAAGAAACCCAACAAAATTAGAGCTCAACCTAAAGAATGTACTGTGAGTTATACTTAGCACATTGTTTGTATCAGCTTTTTCACCATACTTTTTACTTCATGTTTGCTTATTACGTGTTTGTCCATACATATATGTATGTATGTGCACACCAGTTAGTTATGGTGTCCACGTAGAGATCAGAGGACAGCTAGTTGGAGTGACTTCTCTTCTGCCTCCATGTGGGCCTTACGGGTTGAACTCAGATTGTCAGGCTCGGCAGCGAGCACCTTCTACCCACTGAGCCCTCTCAACAGCCTCCCGTTTTTATTTGGAAGCAGCATTTTATTCCGAGCAGCCTAGCAGTTTCTCCTTGTTAGAGTGGTGGGGTCAGTGGGGCTCGAGTCCGGGACTGTATACTGCACACGCCCTGCATGGTCTGCGCTCGGATGTTTGTTCTAGATCTCCCAGGGCCAGGGCACCCTCTCGTATGAAGCTCTGCATGCATCCTTCCTTCACAGTCCTTTTAATGCTGTCCACTCATTTTCTTCTGACATGGTTTTATTCTGTTTATCACTATTTCTCTGCTGGATGTCTTCCTTACCTACTGGAAGAGGGGTCCTTGGAATGAATGACCATGTAGGACAGGGTAACATTTAAAACATATTTGCTATGTTTTTATAACTGGGGAACTTTGTATTTTCCATTATATCAATATTTGCTATGGAGAAACAGTAACAATGCCTAAATAATACATTTTGATCACAATAATGTGATTTTCACAGTTGCTTCTAATTTTTAAAACATAATGTACTTTTTCTATTATAGTTGTGTTTTAAAGAGAGAATACAGAAGTTTTTAATTACAATATTGTCATGGTAACAATATTAGTTGTCATGATGAGGATAAGGTCGTAGGGGGCTCACAGTTTATCTCTGTCCCTGGATTGCCCTTCATAGGTAATTGGCTGCTTTTCATTTCAAATTTTCTATGGCTGGGTACTCTTATCTCAACCAGTGATCACCATGGCAACAAGGTACTCTCCTATTTTTGGAGCATAAAAGTGATGCCGCCTTATCTCTAATAAGTGATAGTTCCAGAAAATCAGAACTTTGAAGATTTATTATTTTTTGTCTCTTTAAAAATTATGCAATATAGTCAGTCACATTTCTGACGTTCGGAATCTTTATTTCCTGACACCGATACTGGTCTTCCTCACTAGCTGTACTCTATTGTGCCTATAGAGAAGCTCAGTGAAGTTAGTAGCTTTAGCAGGTTTGTTGGAACTTGCAACAGTGGGGATTAGAGTCTAACCCAGGTAGCCTTCCTTTAGGTCCTCATGTTAAACCATGCCACGGGCATCCCTGTGGAGCCCCATTAGCACAGGTTCTTTTTTATGATGCCTACCTCTGAGAATTCCTCACCCTTCAAAGATGCGTGCCTCAGGGCACACAGACTGGAAAAGCAGATGACCACCATGCTCTTGGGGATGAGGGCACAAGGTGGAAATGCACAGACATTGAGCTGGCCAGATGCCCTTCCCATGACTTTTCAGACTAGATAGTTTCACTGTTCTTAGTGTAGACTGCAAACAGGTGAGCCAGAAAGGGAGGGCAGCGTTCAGAGTGAGGGGAGAATTTCCTCCAAACAGTGGAAATCTGATTGCAGCAGCATCTTCACAGTTTCAGGAGGAAAGCTCTCCCATTTTCATGGATCCATCTTCAAATTTTGTGCTGGTAAATGGACAATTTAGTTCATCTGTAATTGTTAAGCTTGCTTAGGGTAACATCCTAGAGAGATGGTGTGGCGAGAAATGAAAGCCTTCTCTGGTTTGTTCTTTGTTCTTCAGCATAGTGGAAAGCTGTAGCTGAGTTTGTACCCTACACCACAGACTATCTTGTGGTACCTAAGGCATCATCTGGCTTTAGAAGGAAGTGGTCCCTTAGCGTAAACTGGCTCTCAGTGTGTTCAAGACCAAGGGGCTGAGGCCCAGAGCAGCTGAATAATCTTATTGTCCCCCATTATAGATCTGGATGACTGAGCCTCTGCCAGGGACTGAGGAGGGTTGGGGGAGGGGAGGTGGAGAGGGGCAGATTAAGGGAGGGTGGGGGGGAGTTTGTTTTTAGTTTAGCTGATATTGATGCTTATTTAACATCCACTTTACCTGGGTGAGGTCTTAACTCCTTTTCTCCATTAATCACGGGAGAACTGAGGCCATTCTCGCCCTTGTCCCCGCACTGTCAGCAGAACCCAGTTTCTCACAAACTAGGCAAACCATCCAAAGGATCCAACTTGATACTTCTTTGTGTTATTGTTTAAATTGTTTTTATTTTTAATTGGCATATAGAATAATGGGTTTCATTTTGGCATCAACTCTGTCTAATTTCCCCTCCTAGACTGTTCTACAGGAAAAGTGAGGTGTGTGTAGCCCTGCCAGCTCCTACACAGTGCGCTGAGGTTGACTGGTGTGCTCATCAGAGCGGCTCAGGGCCTGGGGGGCGGAGCGGTGCTCTGTGGGTTAGCCTGCTCTCTCCTGAAATGAAGCCAGGATGGCCCAGGGGCCATGGATGTCACCAGACCTCCAGTTCCTTCCCACTTAACCTTCTTAGTTCCTACTTTGAGGGCATAAGAAATTCAGCATTGAGTTCAGAGGATGGAGGTGGGGATGGCGGAAAACTCGCTGTGTTAATGCAGATCAGGATGCACCTACTCTGGTTTAGGATGGCAGGAAACTCGCTGTGTTAATGCAGATCAGGATGCGCTTACTCTGGTTTAGGTTGACTTCTCAGTTTTGAAGATTCTCCCATAAAGAACCCAGAAGCTCTAGGGCTGGCTGGGCTAGCAAGGGTTTTGTTGCAGAGCACTGGGACTCTGTTTCTTATTGTTCATGTGGCCTTATCCAGTGCAGACTCTAGACCAGTGAACACCAAAACAGTGAGTGGAAAAAATGGTTACATTTTAGGGTTAAGACTGGTTACAGGTGAGCAGACAAAAGTTTACAACCATGCCAGGAGCTACACATTTGTAACTGAATACTGATGGATACATTTATTTACCCAGCAGCCATTGCTGAAGGTTCAGAGTTTACAGGTGCTCCTCTGCAAACCCTGTAAAAGTAATGGAAATGTAAAGTGGGGCTCTTGTCTAAGCAGGCTCACCCATCAAGAGAGGAGGGCATGGACAGGCGTGTAGCACACATGTGATGATGGTCACATTGAATTGTAAGTCCCGTGTATCTTTAGGAATATTACATCACAGTGTAGGATAGACTGAGAAGAAGCTCCCAGTTTGAAACAGTAACATTTGTGGATCATAGTGCTTTTTATGAATTAGAGATCTTATGACATTAATTCCCCTTCTTGAGTTTCTTCTTAGCAGAGGTAGAGTTACACCTAGGCCTTTGGCGCATGTAATTCTTGATTGAAATTCAAAATAGATATTTTTCAGCTCATAAAATATGTAATGTTTATTTTTGACACTGTCATTCATACAAATTCTGGATTTGTGTCTCTTTATATGGAGAACATTTATTAGTCTTCTGTAATATGTAGGCAAATGGCTATGCACATAGCAAACTACCATTCTTTTGTTTCTCAGGGATTTGGAATGAATTTGAAACCATTATAACTTTATTTTTAAAAAAGATTGTTGGCTTGTGAAATGGAATTTAGGATCCTTGGTGGCTTTGTTTTGTAATTTTCAAATGATACCACACAGCTCCTGTGTTGGCCTACAAAAGAGTTCCACAGTAGCCCAGAATGGAGCCTCAGTAGGTAAAGCTAAGACTCTTAATCTCAGGGTTGTGGGTTTGAGACCCACGTTGGGCATCAATTTGTTGGCGTACAGAAGAGTTCCACAGTAGCCTGGAATGGAGCGTAACAAAGGTTTATTTATTTGGGGATAAACTCACAGAAAAAGTAGTGATCTTCAGTCCTCTGTGTGTGCTGGGAACTGGACCCAAATCCAGCAGCCAAGAAGCTCAAGGCAGGCTCTTTGTCTGCATTTATAGTATATGTGACCATGCCCAAAGTGGGCTGGCATCTTAAAGGCTATTGGCTGAAGGAGTCCCCCAGCACTCCTAGAAAGTCCACTCATCTGAATGATCTGAGATACTTGTAACTCTGTAGGAGAATACACTATGGAAAGAATATAATCTTGAACGTAAACCTGGCTTCATGTGAAAAGAAAGGTATTACGAACATTTGGAGGAATTAGAACTGATCGTAAACACTTTATTCTAGCACCAAAGAATCCGAGAACATGCACTCATAGATGGATTGCATGGGACTTTGCCAGTTTGGGGTTACCTTGAGACTATACATTTAATGATTTTAAAATGTTGCTCTGGCCTCAACTCAGAGTGGGCAGCCTAATTCTCACACCATGGTGAATGGTTACTGTGACTACCCTGTTGCTAAGAAACCTGTTATGCTCTTGAGTTGCCTTGGTGAGGTAATGACTCCTTTAGACTCCTTAGCTGGGTGGTTGCTAACCAGAGCTATGAAGAACCTTACAGAATTTGTTTCCCAGGTCACAAATAAATCTTGATCAGGAGAAAAAACCAACCTGAGTTTGTGAAAGCTGACAGAAAGCAAAGTCCAAGTTATTGTAAGTCAAGTCATGACTCAGACGTCAAATCAGTGATAGAACAGTACTGTGCTGCAAGACACAGAGCCATCCTTGCTAGTAGTGAGTCCAGCAACTGTGGGCTAGGCAGTGTGTTCCCTGCCCCACACTCTGCACTTATTAGTGGTCTCGGGAGCATGTGTGGGATGCGGAGAGGAATGGTAGATGGAGGTGGCAAGGAAGAAAGTATGAAATTATTTTTGTCAGTCGGTATCAGTCTTTATGAAATGATCCAGCACTTTATAAGAAAACAAGTGTTGTACCACATAGCTTCTTCATTTTATTTTTACTGTGCTAAACTTATTTTGAAACTCCCACCATATTGGTGACAGGGGTAAGTATGGCCCCTTGTGCCTGTGACGACCTCAGTGCTTCCTCAGCTTCACCTCTTGGTTCTTTCTTATCACTTTGCAAAGATCTCCTTTTACCCCATTTGACTGACACCATTGCCAATCTGCTGCCATGGATGCTGTGTTCCTAGGACCAGCGCTCTGCCATGGATGCTGTGTTCCTAGGACCAGCGCTCTGCCATGGATGCTATGTTCCTAGGATCAGCGCTCTGCCATGGATGCTGTGTTCCTAGGCCCAGCATTTTGCACCTCCCACTTCGTTATGTGAGCATCCTCTGATCCCCATGCAGATGTCTCCCTATCCCACTCTGGCTCAGTTTCCCTGTGTTAGGTATCTCCAGTGGGGGAGATGGAGCAGGAAGAGAAAGAAGACAAGAGCTGTTTGTGTTTTCAGCCTGCTAAGTGAGGGCAAGTAGAGCTGCCCCAAGCACACCAGCATCCTGGTCGCACCTTGGAAAAATTCAGCTGTCTCAGTCATGTGAATCAGAGCTCAGATAAATGACTACAGTGGTCCATATGCCCTTTGTTTGAAAAGTAAAACCAAGACTATTCAGGTGGTGGGTCAAAGCACCTGCCATCAATCCTGATGGCCTGAGTTTGATTCTTTGAACTCAGGGTAGGAGAGAGCTGAGCTGATTCCTGAAAGCTGTCGTGCCTACCATGACACATGTCTACAACCCCCAATAATAATTTAAAAAATAGAAAAGTTCTAGAAGTGGTCGGTGCTGGGAGGAGAACAGCTGAAGTGCTTTCTCCCTAAGTACACTCATGTTTTCAGTTAAAGGGTTGGGGGCAGGCGTTGCCACCACAGTCTCTACACTGTGCACACCGGCAGAGTCTGAGTCGTTAGCTAAGCCCAGCTTCTTGGTCGGTTTATATGAGCAGAACTTCACAAATTCTCACGCTCGTGTCCTTGAGTGGCCGTTTACTCTGGCCCTGTTTTTAGAGTGCCTTGCTTCTGCTAGTCCCTGACAGTTGCCACAGGGAAGAGCTGTTGGTACCTTCCTTTGGGAACCTGGCCCAGAGTCTATGTCCTGACAAAGCACCTCTCAGGGAAGGCTCACACAGGGCGGGGCTTTCCTGTCTCATCTTGGCTGGTCTCTATGCCCTTGGAGTGCCAGTCAGTCAGTCAGTCAGTCTCTTTTCTTCCCTGCCATGCTCTGTGTGTGTGTGTGTGTGTGTGTGTGTGTGTGTGTGTGTGTACAGGTGCACGTGTGTGCATGTGCCTAGAGGCCAGAGGTCAGCCTTTAGTGTCCTACAGCTTTCATTAACGTTTTTTGTTTGACATGGGTCTCCTAATGGCTATGACCCGCTAATTCAGCTAGACACGCCGGCCCGTGAATCCCAGGAATACAACTAGCTCCATCTTCCGAGCTCCGTGATTACAAGCATTTATCACAAGTGGCTTTTACATAAATTTTAGGGGTAAAATCCAGAGTTCCGTGGTAGCTGAGCCATCTCCCCAACCTTTTCTTTCTCCATAAAAAGAGAAAATGACACTGTCAGTTATTTTCATGCCACACTTGGCATAAAGACAGAGTATGCAGTGGGGTGGCTCTTTGCTTAATTCCAGCAGCACCGTCGCCAGTTACTGGTAAGTGACCTCCTGAGAAAGAGCAGCAGTCCTTGGGTGACGGTGCTGGCCTCCTTCCTTCCCTGCACTTGGCCAGCAGCAGCTTCCAGCTGGGTCGTGAACCCTCATTCTAGACTATTCTCTGCCTTGTTCTCCAGAGTTTCTCACCCTCCTGTCTGCGAGTGCTGTGTGCTGGCAGCTGTTTAACAGATGTTAATGTCTTCTTCATCTCTGTGGTAAAGGTACCATTTAACCAGCAAATGCACAAAATGCCCAGATAAAGCTGACTTTCAAATATACAAAAAATATTTTTTTAGTGTATTTCTTATGTAGTGTCTGGAACATTCTGGTGTGAACTCCTTGTAGTGCATTGGCAGCTTGGTGCTAACTGGGTATGACTTATCTTTTATCTGGTAACCCTCTTTAAGTTTTTTGATGATGTAATATCTTGGCTAGAAGTTATATTTAGAATTTCATATCCATACATGCATATATACGTATGTACTCACATATATGTATATATGATTCGTTTCTAAAAGTTGACCCTTGGGGATGGGGAGATGCTTTAGTGGGTAAAAGTACTTGCCTGAAATCCTAAGGTCCAGAGCTTGAAACCCTAGGGCCACACCAAGGCTGTAGTCTCAGGGCTTCTGCAGGGATATGGGAGACAGAGACCAGAAGCTAACAGTCAGGCAGAGGGGTCCCATCTCAAAGTAATTTGAAGGTGAGGATAGACCCCTAAGGCTTTCCTCTGTCTTCTACATGTGCACTTTTGTGCCTAGCTTCACGTGCATAGATGTTCACACCTGCACACATACACAAAGAAAAAGAAAAATAAGTTGACGTTAAAAATAAATAAATACAATATTGGCTGTCTTCTTAAATGAAGTAAATGAAATTTGGAGTCTTTAAAAGACAACTGTACCTAGTTGGACGCCAGCCCTACAGAGTCCCAGGCTGAGTGACCCGGCCACCTTGAGAGTAGGAACACAGCCTTAAGACCGCAGAGAGTTTCTCCTCGCTCCTTTCCGCTCCCTCTCTCTACTGATGCTTTAGTTAACGTGTATAAATTTGAGTGTAGCAGCACGTTCAGAAAAAGCCTCTAATGTTTATTTATCACAAATGGTAGGAAGATGTGGGTGCAGACCACCCTGTAGGCATGTTACAGGAGAAGATGTAGGCAGACCGGTCTGTATGAGGATGCCTGTGTACATCTTAGGGGAGGAGATGTGGACGCAGACTGGTCTGTATGAGGATGCCTGTGTACATCTTACGGGAGGAGATGTGGGTGCAGACTGGTCTGTGTGAGGATTCCTGTGTACATCTTACGGGAGGAGATATGGGCAGACTGGTCTGTATGAGGATTCCTGTGTACATCTTACGGGAGGAGATGTGGACGCAGACTGGTCTGTGTGAGGATGCCTGTGTACATCTTACGGGAGGAGATGTGGGTGCAGACTGGTCTGTGTGAGGATTCCTGTGTACATCTTACGGGAGGAGATGTGGGTGCAGACTGGTCTGTGTGAGGATGCCTGTGTGCATCTTATGGGAGGAGGTGTGTTTGACAGAGCACTCTCCTTGGATATCTCCCTGTTTGGTCTGTGTTACCTCTGGCATGTTCTCCAAGGAGAGTGAACTCAGGACAATATGGTAACGCCCCTCCCACCTGGGTAGACTCTCTTCACAGCCCTTTTCTCACTTGGGTCAGTGAATACCCTCTTGTAGAGGCAATGTTATAAGCCAGGAATTCTGCAAGTTGTAAGATTTATCCGGTCTCTTCCCAGAAGATGAAGGGTTTGCCTTATTGTAAAGTTTTAGAGTTGTCTTCATAACTGCTTGTTGCCGAGTGAGCGGATTCCTAGCTGGGTCCCCTGTTCTAATGCTTGCATTTCATCTTCAACAGGGCTCAGGCCTCTGACCCTGGCAGGCATTATTTGAAAATGCATTCTTCATTTGTCTCTGGCAGAACCAGGAATTATTATTTAAGACTTTTGTAGTGGTTTAGTGCAGGGATTAGCATGCTGATTCTGGCAAGGACAAGAAAATGTCGTGCTTTGTAGACATAGAGTCCTGCTGCATATATTCTGTATTTCTTTTACAGCTCTTTAAATGTATGAAAGCTGTTTGCTTGTTCTGTGTACAAAAACAGGCCACTGAACTGCCATCGTTTCCCCAGTTAGAATATTCTCTTTAAAATTCATTTGTAGGGAGTTGTCTGGATTTTGACGTTTTCCCTTTATACATTGCATTGATGGAAAAGCAGCCCTTATAAGTAAGGAGAATGTATTCAAGACTGGGAGGCCCCTTACGGCCTTTCGTTCTTCTCTCCTTTTCCTCTATCACTACCCTATTTCCAAGGTGGAACCCTCGGAAATCCTTTGCTTGTTTGCAGGGCTGGCAGTTGGCTCAGAGCCTTGTGAGCGCTGGGCAGTCCCACCCACCGAGCTAGGGCCCTAGTTTGTCCGAACTTTAGTTAACAAAAAGGCTATGGGATAGGTTTCTGGCACTGGGTGTACTGGTAGTGGCAGCAGAGTGCGCAGAGCCCGGGCAAATGCATGCTCCGTGTGCATCGACTTGTGTCATGGAGGAAGGGCTGAAAATGAGTTGAGCAGGACTTTTATCCAGTGTTTCTGTCTTTGAGAACTGATCATTTTAGTGAAGCTGAGTTAGGATTTTCTTGTGCAAATCTATATGGAAAGAGGAACTACATCCATAGAGGAACATAACCTGACCAGAATTTACTCAGGCTCTCATGTGCTCAGTTTTGATGTCTGTGTGCAGCTCTGCCAACACCTCCGCCCCCAGCTCTCGAAGCCTCCGTGATCCCCTCCTTTCCAGCTGCGTCCAGCTGCCCGGCTCCTTGTCTGTTACTATACAGATGGAAATCGGGGTATTTCCCATCACTTTTGTCCTTTCAGATCTTCACAAATGATTTTTGGCCCCAATGCAGTTGTAAATAGAGGTACATAGTTTCTAGGAAAGCAGTTGGGACCCACTAAATTGTGACTTTGGGAACAAAGGCGTTTTGTTTAGAAAGATTGTCCCAAATTGGAGTTGGAGTCTGAAAAAGGGGCCTAGAAAGTCTCCCTCTTTCTTCTCTGAACCCGTTGGGAAGCTGGTGTTTGCTGAGTGGATGGGCTGTGCTCACTGTCCAAACAGGTCTCTGATTGCCAACTGGGAACATATTGCCGCCTCTGTGAGGCACTCCATCATGCCTTGAATGGATCCTGTTGTGTTCAGACTTTCTGAGTCAAGGCAAGGGAGAGAGAAATATTTCTTTCAGGCCTCACTGTAGCATCCTTTCAGGCATTCACTGTAGCATCCAGGGTCTCATCAGGCCCTTAGAAGCCAAACATGGAGCAGAGGCATTTCTCAAGGGGAGTGAGAAAGGAGTGGAGAGAACAGAGGAAAGGAAGAGACACATGCACATACACACACAATTTGTGTGTCAGAGAGTGGGGTTTACTATTCCTTCAGTCTACTTTTGTTTAGTACATTTTGATAAGCTGTACCTCCTCAGATCTTTTACAAGTAATGAGTTTAGTAAAACTGATAATGAGTTAAGCACTGATAGCTTAGCAAAACTCCAACATTTATATGCTCTACCCCTGTACCCTAGTCTTTAAGGGAAAGACTTGGTTTTCGCTCCCTTTGAAGCCTCTTAGTTGTGAAGAACTTTCTGTGACTGACATCGGTAAGAACAATGTGATAGGGATGAAGAGAAGCAGAGAGTACGATGGAGCACAAATTAAGAGAATCTAGCAGTTTTCCCAACCACTACCAGGGCAGTAGTAGCCTGAACTCTCTCTGGTTAGAGCTGTCATAGACGAGTGCACACACTGTCCACCCTCAGACAGCAATACTTGTGTCTATTTTAAGCCCCTCCCATATATCACTCACCTAGAGGGTGGGGGAATAGTGGGTTATTGTAAGTGACAAACCAATGGAGAAGATAGTATCGTTTAGTGGAAAATACTTAATGATTATTATTACATTCCATGGTTCAGTGAGACTAAGAAGATATCGAATTTCTCAAAATGTGGAATAAAACTGTTATTTTTATTGTTCTGAGTCAGAGTTTTAGGAATTGCACACATTCATAAGACATGTAACATTTTGACGCTGTTAGGCCTACTGCAGGATCGTGGGCGACCCCTAGCTTCCTAGCCTTATTTGTTCCCACTCTATCCAGATATCAGCTTCCTTTGTCGAGTTACTGTGGCCAGAGA
Source organism: Ondatra zibethicus (assembly GCA_004026605.1). Classification (NCBI taxonomy): domain Eukaryota; kingdom Metazoa; phylum Chordata; class Mammalia; order Rodentia; family Cricetidae; genus Ondatra; species Ondatra zibethicus. The sequence goes on from PVIU01011819.1 coordinate 47,601, forward strand.
TCTGATACACTGTGTGTTCTTTCAAGACTTGAAGCAGCTATACAAGGGACCAGCCTTCAGTTTCAAGAGTAATGAGACTGCTAGTGTGTTGCTGCATTCCTCTATCAACAGAAAATATCTGTTATAATTTTACTAACTGATCCTGGACTCACGAGACTATGCCCCTACCATACAAGCATGAAAGGCTGTGTTCACATCCTCAGCAACCAATAGCAGCCAAGCTTGGTAGAATGTGTCTGTAACCCCAGCTCTGGGGATTGAAACCAGGTGGATCCCTGGAGCTCATTGGGCAGCTGGTCTAGCTGGTTGGAGAGCATCAGGCTCAGTGATTCCCTTTCTCGGAAAACCAGGTAGGAAGTGATCAAGAAAGACACTTTGAATTGACTTACTGGCCTCTGCACAGGCACACATGAATATGTACAGAACCAAATGGTCCGTATGGTACATTAGTGCATCCCACGGACACATATATGCATGCTCATATACACATGCATGTGTACAGAACCACATGAGTATATCAGTACATCTGCACACACATGTTCAACACACGTACAGAACCACATGAATACATTAGTACATCCTATAGATGCATATAATCATGCTCAAATAATTTTCTGACTTTTATTGCTTATCTGTTTTGTACTTAGACTCATATTTTTTTGTATTGAACTATCATAGGGAGCTCATAATCATTGAAAGAAATGCAATAATTGCAAAGTCTTCTTAATATAGTGCTTATTACTTTATGTTATATAAACTCCTGTTCTGTTGCTATGGAAGCACAGAAATTGATTTATTATGCAGAAAGCTGGAGAACTATTTTTAGACAAATTACACTCATCTCTGTTAGTTGAAGTCATTAAATTAAATATCCATTAACAGGATAAAATTTATGGTACTCTGCTAACATCTTGTTAACTTTTTCTTCTCTGTTTTAAAATATTAGACTGAAATTAAGACTCAGCTTATTGGACTTTAAGTAACTACAAATAAATTGTACTTACAGGATCTTGCATACACCTATTTTTCATAGTGTTCATGAAGTTTACTGTTCTTTTTTGTGCATGCATTGCTGCATGTGTTATGTGCATATGTGTGTCAGTGTGTGTGATGTGATGTATGTGTGGAGGCCAGAGGACAGTTTTCAGGTGTCCACCCTCGCCTCTCCACCTTGTTTGGAGACAAGGTCTTTTGCCATCACGTCAGCGAGGCTGTCTAGCGCACAGCTCCGGAGACTCTCCTGTGTCCCCCCTGCATTTTTCTTAGAAGCTGTGCTTCCAGCTTTTATGCGGGCTCCAGGGAATCTAGACTCAGGTCATAGGCCAGTCCTCTCTGCACCGAGCTGTCTCCCTGTCCATGGATTGTGCTGTTCTTCCTGTTGCCCATCCCTCTAAAGCGACGCAGCAGCATCTGCATCAGAACTATTGGATCACTTGGTTCTGTTGGGGTGGAGGGGTGAATGGGCAATTTATGAAAAAAGGAGCAAACCCAGGAGTCAGCATTTTCTAAATGCCTCAAATTCTCAATGTAACAAGCACCCTAGGGTGACAGCAGGAAGGATTTTAGGGAATGTCAGCCCTTTTCTAGAACCTGTGCACCTACGTGAGACCAGTGCTTCCAACAGCTGGTCACCCAGGTGGAATCATAGAAACCCCAGGCAAAACTCAACAGCAGTCTTGCCTCATCCTCCCAGGTGCTGGTGTTGCAGGCGCGAGTCTCCATACCTGCCTTGTGGGATTGACTTTTGAAAGTGAAGCAGCTCCTGGTTGGGAACAATTGCCAGTTGTTTCTGAGATCTAGGAAACAGTGTTCTGGGATGAGAAAGAACCTTTAGTTACAATCACAGGACTGTCTAAATCATACTGTCACTGAGAAGGTTCCAAGTCAACTCGGCTCGGCTCTCTAGGCTTTTCTGACCTTCCCACCCGTACCCACATTTAGCTGGAGGTATGCACCTGACTTCAAGCAATAAGAAGATGGTACAGCCTAGCCTCCTTGCTGTTTATTTTCCAGTTTGCTCTTTATTCTCCAGTTCATGCTGAGAGTGGAGCCCTGGCTGTGCAATCATGGACTGACTGTAGGAACTCTTGTTTCTTGCTGGCTTATTTTGTGTGGCTCAGCAAAGGCAGAGATGGCAAATTGCATGCAGCTAGTCGTCTCCAAGCCTGTTACTCTCAGGTCGTGGCCACTGGGCAGCTCAGAGAACTTTTATTAGCAAGTATAATGCCTTAGTAAAATTTAAGTTCATTTTAGAAAATTACTGGATTGAGGGATAGCTTCCATTAGTGACAGTGGGTACTTGCATTGCAAGCATAAAGCAAGGGACTTTTGTTGTTGTTGTTGTTTTGTTTGGTTTTTTGTTTGTTTGTTTTTTCTGGCTGTCCTAAAATTCACTGTGTAGACCAGGCTGACCTCAAACTCACGGAGATCCCAGTGCTGGAATTAAAGTCATTCACCACTACCACCTGGCCTCCCTGTTTTGATACAAGGTTTCATATAACCCTTGCTGGCCTGGAACTTGCTATGTAGTTAAGGATAACCTTGAACTCCTAAACTTCTTGTGTCTACTTTCTGAGTGCTGGGATTACAGGAATGAGCTAACATGCTATATTGATGCAGTCCTAGGCTTCTTCATGCTAGGAGGGCACTCTACCGAGTGAGCCACAAGCTCCTGCTCCTCCTTCCCTTTTGTGACCCATCCATAGAGTGGAGCAAGCTGATGGGAGAGAATGGCAGTAACTCCCGTAAGAGCCCTAAGCACTCAGAACGGTGAGCTCTGCTCTCAGGATGACCTGTCACAACTCTCCTGAGTTGGCCTATGATGAACAATCTTTTTGATTCTTTACTACCCAGATTATAAACTTGAATAGTATTCTTTAACAACATTGTTTGCATATTAACTCAAGATGTGATTCAAATGTAACTTAAATACCCTTATTTCGTAGGAGCAATGTTGGAAAGCTTTTTACATTGTGTAAGATCACTAGAGCACCCCACAAGGAATTCTGGGTAACTGTTTATTCACACCATTTCTAGAACTCCCCCCCCCTTGAGTTAACATCAATTGAAGAGTGAATATTCCTTTGCACTGCATGGCATATGAGGAGCATCTTTCTGCTTGATAGCCCAGTAGGCAGCAGACAAACATCCTGGGAGGAGCTGGCTTTAAACTGAGGCTCACAAGTCTGACCTTTGGTACTCACATGGATGGAGGATAGGCAACCCACTTGTGATCCCAGCATTTGGACAGTGGAGGTAGGGTATTCCCATGACAAGTGGGCTAACCAGACTAGCCAAATCAGTCATCCAGTGAGAGACCAAAACTCAGCATTTAAGGTGGAGTGTGATTGGGAAATGCATGTAAGGACAGTCTCTGGCCTCCACATGTGTGTGTCCACACAGCCGTATGCACTGTATGCACACATCCCTCATGAAAGGACAGATGGACACACACTCACACGTGCGCATGGCTTTGAAACGCTTTTTGTCTCAATTGTGATTATTACGCACAGGGATTGTAGATGTGCAGTGTCCCTCAGAAGCCCTTCCTCATCCACCAGAAACCCTTCCTCAGCATTATTGAGTTGCATCTGTGTCATTCTTCAGAGATTTGAAGCATACAGGGTCCTGGCTCCCCTATAAACAGGTAATCCATAGACATATTCCATCCCCAGTCTAACATGGAAGACCAATCCAGGAAGTCTGAGTTTCAGTGCTGCTGACATCTGTACTGATAAGATGGTGCCAGATGTTTTACATGCACGCATAGTGCTGGTGAGCCTCATTCCTAACTTGGGTTCAAAGCATGAAGAACAGGACCCCACAATTTCAGAAATCAGCTTGATTCATGTTGGGAGTGAAAATGAACTGTCTTTCATTTTCCCAAAAATCAACCTGCACCTTTTCCCTTGGGTCTTCTTCCTTACTCCTTCCTGGTTTCTGTTGCTTAGACACCAAGAACATCTGCTAGAGACATCTGGACTGCAAGCACAGTCTGTGCTGAGACTTAGAATCTGTCACAAACCTCAGAGCCCCTTTATGCCTTCCTGATTTCTGGTCTCTTCCCCACAGTTAAGAATGGAAATGCCCCTTTCTAATGTCACTGTACCCTTGGCTTCCTGTATAGCCTGACCCTACATTGGATGTAACAAAGGTGTGCTAAATTCAGGAACATGCCAAAGAGAGTTTGGAAAACTGGAGTTCAAGATTCTATCACAGGCTTCTCCCTGGGACCTGATCTCTTTGGACAGTCTTAAGGCTTTGTAGTCATAGTTCTGAATTTAAATCCGGTTCTTTGAAACCTATGTTAGTACAGTGTGCGTGCAGCAAACGGCTCACCAGCTCTTTCATTGCTCACTGTCAGTGTGTGGGTTTAAATATTCCTCAGCTACTTAAGAGTAATGGCTACCTTGCAGCCCAAAGCTGTTTGCCTCTTTTTAAAAAAATGCTGAGCCTTGTGTGGTAGTTGATTGTTTTTATGGATCTGTTGTTGAATCTGGGAAACTTTTCTTTCCACATCTTGCATAATGTTTATTGAACTGAAATCAGTAAAATATTAATTAATGTATTGTACTAGGATATATTCATAAGGAACTATGTAGATTTTTCTAAAACACTGAAGTCTAAGGCCATTTGATAATAAGTGATATAGATAAATGTCTTGAGTTCATTCAAGCTAAAAGAAGCTGGGATTTGAGCTCCAAGTCTTATGTGAGAGCTAAACCCTCATCTTTTGTTGCCTTGTTTTACAACTCAGTTCTTAGAGGAGTATTTTGAAAGAAAATTTAGGTTTTAAACTAATAGGGCAGACCGACCACAGACTCTGAGCCCCATCTTCTGAGAAGAGAAGATGGCAGACAGGCCACAGACCCTGATCCACGTCTTCTGGGGGAAGAGGGCAGACAGAGGCCCTAATCCCGTCTTCTGAGAAGATGGCAGTGGTCTGCTTCAGAATTCCCTGCCCTGCAAAGCCTGGGCTCTTGGTAGTGATTTACCTGAGGAGGAAGCTCCAGGAAGGCTTTGCTGTTATGGTTGTTTGCTTTTAAGGACAGTGGTTGGGCCAGAGTAGAAATTCTTGTCCTAAAGCCAGTGTTCAGTGTAGGAGATCCACTTTCAGAAAGCAAGGACTGGACCTTTGACATCCAGCTGTCCCAGCACACTGAGAAAGCTAGGCACACCCAACTCTCGAAAGTTTCCTAGAAACTGGAACAAGAACAGGGAATTTGGGGACAGGGAGTTGTGATTAGAGATATAGAGATAGACACCAAATGAAGAAAAGCAGCCACCTCTTGCTTTTTTGTTTCTCGTTGTCTAAATTGTAATTTACATATTTGTATTTTTTTTATATTTGAAACAGGATATAATTTTGCAGCTAAAGTAGAAATACTGGGAGAAAAAACTGAAGGGCAAAACAAGTTACTTCCTCTCTTGGTTTCTGTGGCTGGTGCTTCTGCTAGAATTCTTTTTGTTCCCGTCATTTGCACCTCTCTTAGATGCAGTGTTAAAGTTGCTGAGTCATCAGATTTGCAGAGGTGCTGTTGAGTCCCACTGTCCTGTCCTCAGAGCAACCCCTGGAATTATCAGGTGCTCTCCCCTTGGGGAAACTGCCGCAGCAGAGGCCAGACACAAACAAACTTCTATAAGGATAGGGCTGTGTTCTGCAAGTCAACTTTTGGTCTTTGGGAAGAACCTGTGTGTTGGAAAGAGCAGTGTGCCTTCTTCACTTTGCTGTTGCCAAAGGGGTGTGCGCAGTGCCGAGCATCTGAAATGACACGCTGCGAGGACATGAGCTTGCATCAGTGTTTGAGGCCTTATTTATATATCTGTGTGTCCATCCTGAAGCCGTTAGCTGCTTGCAGATGGGATGTTCCAGTCTCTACCTAGCAGTGTTTGGATTTGTCCCAGTATGCCCTACGTCTTTGTGTTCAGTTCTGTTGTCTTACTTGTCATTGGTTATATGCCTAGTGTTGTATTATTAGTATTACTTTTTTTCAGTGAAGTGAATGCATGTATAGCTATTTTTAGTTTCCTTGGCATTTACCTAGTTTCTGTGTTGTGTGACCACCATCTCTGACTAAACATTTTCATCACTGCCAGGGAAACTTTCTATCCATTGGGCAGCTGTTTGGTAACCCCCTGGTCCTCTTCTGCTTCCCTTCCCTGCCTCTGCTCTTGTAAGCCACCAGTCGGTCCTGCCTGTGTGGATTAATTATTGTTATTACTTACATACTGGGGATCAAAACCAGAGCCTCACACATGGTCAGCAAGCATTCACTCACTGAGCTATAACCAATGTCCTTCTGTGGATTGATTTTTTTCTTCCTAATGTTTCATGTAATTAGAGTCACAGAGAGCATGGCAGTGGTGACTTGAGTGTTTCTGAGGTTCATCCACTCGTTGCATATCAGTGCTGTATCCCCTTTTATAGATAATAGTATTGCATTGTTTGCACACCATACATTTTGCTGGCCTGTTCATCCTCTGGCAGAATACTTTGGTTGTGTTTCTTGTGAACAGTGCTACTGTGAACATGCCCATGCATGTAGTTATCTGAGTACCTGCTTTAGTTCTTTTGGGGTGTATAATCGGTAGGGGAATTCATAAACATGTTAGCTAGCTCTGGTTGCCGTGGAACACACTGTGTAAACCAAGTTAGCTTCCCGTAGTCATCAGCTCATAAGATAGTATTGTGCTTTACTTTGTGAGTAGGTACAGTGTTCCAGCTCTCACTTTGAATTCTCCCTAGCAATATACAAAGTTCAGTTTCTCTGTTTTCGTACCCACACACATCTTCTCCACCCCATCCACGTTAACAAAGCTGCCCTGCTGGGCATCAGGAGGCTTTCTGCTGCAGTTTGGTCTGAACCCTCCTAACTGACGATGCTGTGCCATTTCCAAGTGCTGCTTTTGACTCTTGGGATTCTTCTGAGAAATGTCTACTCAGTTTCTCCTCCCATCTTTAAGTTAGCTATTGTATTTTTTCTTTTTTGTTGATGTGTAAGAATTCTTTATATTCTATATAGAAGTCTCTTCTCAAATGGGATTTGTATTTTGTCCATTATACAGTTTTTATTTTCTTTGTAGTGCCTCTAATGCACAAAGGTTTTAATTTTGATTGAGTTCAGTTTTTCCTCTGTCCCTTGTGCTTGTGGCATTGTACCTGACTCACTCACAGTGTCTTGAAGACTTAAGTCCGATTTTCTTCCGTGAAAATTAGGTCCAGGACCTAATAGTCAATGAATATATTTAGTTCTATGGTCAGTTTTGAGTTAATCATTGCGTATGATTTCAAATGGAAGCCCAAGTTCTTTCTTTTTGTCTTTTTGGGGTCCGTAGCTTGTTTTCTTTTGAGACAGTCATGCTAGGTAGGTCTACTTGACCAGTAACTCACTGTGTAAACCAGGGTGGTCTCAAGCTTGCAAGCAGTCCAGTTATCCTCCCTATGCTTCATACACCCGCTGGATTATAGGCATTAGCATGCCTAGGTGTATGTATGATCTTTAAACTTTTTTTACATTTAAATTTTGGGAGTTTTTTGAATTAGCATGCAGTTTTCCTTAGGGTGTTTTTTTTTTAATCATACTTCACCTGGTTGATCCCTTTCACTAGTTTGTTAGTCAGGGTTCCCTAGAGGAACAGAACTTACAGAATGGCTCTCCAGATAGAGAAAGGGAGTTCACTAGAATGACTTAGAGGCTGCTGTTCAGCTAACCCAGAAATGGCTGACTATGGATGGAAAGTCCACAAATCCAGTAGTTGCTCAGTCCATGACGCAGGATGGATCAGCTGGTCTTCGTATATGCTGTAGTCCCGAAGAGATATTTGCTCATTATGCTCTTGCTACTTTTGCAGGTATTAATGAATTCAGTTTTTAGTCCTGCCCTTATGAAGTAGCCATTCTTGTGCTCACTCACAACTGTTGAGAAGTGAGGCTCCGAGAGGCTGAGTGAGGTCACTGTTGAAAGGCACACAGGTCTGAGGCGGGGGAGCTCCTGCTCCTGGAACTTGCCATGTGCGTTCATCTTTGGATTTCAAAGGTAGTACGATTCTTTTTAAATGAATCAATTCAAATATGGATTCAAAGAAATGCCTTATGTCTTGATGGCTGTGTTAAAGATGCGGAAGCTGGTGAGGAAGATGAACTTGGAAACCATCACCCTTAGTGGTTACCATATAAGCTTAATTCTACTTAAAAATAAAATGGTGACATCTATTGTTTTGGTAAGGCCGGGCATTGTGGAAATCAAACTCAGGGTTTTGAAAATGCTAAGCCTGTTCTCCACCACTGAGCTGTGATGCATGTCACCCTCTTTTTGGTTTTAGTCACAGACACCCACAAGACCACCGGGTTTGTGAGTGTAGAGCTCGTCAGAGTTCAGCGACATGATGAACTTATAGTGAGCACTCATTTGGGAGTTTCTGTGCTGTCCTTCACCCTTTCTTCCCTTCTGCTGCTTCCCCTGAACTTGGAGACCTGCTCATGCTCCTTCCTGTTTCCCCTCCCCCGCCCTGCCCGTCCTCTCCTGCCAGGGCTGCAGCACTGTGGTGTGAAAGGCTCATATGCTGTCTTGTAAATGCAGTGATTGGGTGGCAGGGTTGCCATTTGCCAAGTAAAGTGGCAGATTTCTCCTGGGTTTTGTTCCAGCTGGGCAGTTTTCACTGCCAGCAGCAACAACACCCACCAGGAGAAAGCAAATAAACAGCACAGTGCTTGGAGCCAGGAAGTTGCATCTCACAGTGAAACACATTGCTTTTGGGGGTGAGTTGCTAACTAACTCCATAGGAGAGCTAGCTATGGACGGAAGTTCTAAGGTTCCTTCACTTGTTGGGGAATGATTGGATTGTAGGTTCCTTGTAAGGAAGTCAAGTTGGTTTTGGTATATGGCAGTTATTCTGTGATGAAACATTAACCCAAACTCCATTTTAGGTAACTGTTAACCTTGCCATTCATTAGATTGCCTTACTCATGTGATTAGGATTCATTGGTAGATTGCTTGGGTAGCATGCACAAAATCCTGGTAGGATCCCTAGTATTGCATAAAACTGGGTGTAGTGGGAGTTCCAGACCAGCCTGGACTACATGAGACCCTGTTGCCAAAACAATAGTTGCAGGGAAGGGGAGACAACAGCCACAGCAACAACGAAGCATTCATTGAATTAGCTCCTGTTTAATGTTTTACTGTGAAAAAGTAGAAATTTATTCAGCATGAAAAATCTTAATGTTACTTAATTTTATAATATGATCTATTTTTTCTCCTTACTTAATGAGAGACAGATCAGTTGGTTGATTTTTTTATGATATTAGGGATAAAAATAGGATCTTATATATATTAAACAAATGTTCTACTACTGAACCATACCCCAAGCCCTTTAAAAAAAATACCCCAGCTTTTTATTTTGAAGTAGAGTTTTATGAAGTTGTCCAGGCAAGCCTTGAACATGTGATTTGTCCTGCCGTAGCTGCTCAACCAGCTGGGATTGTAGGACTCTACTACCAGGCCCAGCAGGTTTTGGAGTATTTTAAAGATTTTATATCTTTCACAGTAATGGTAGGTTATAATAAATTATTGAAAATAAAAATCACATAAAATCTTAAGTCCAAAGCTTATAGGAACATTTGAACATAAAAAACATTCACTTCAAAAATGTGTTCGTGTATTAGTTACAATAAATACACTTTTATAAAAAGTAGAGTTGGAGTTTGTTAGGAGGAGATTTGAATTATTCACCTGTATCTTAAAGTCAAGAGGAGAAAGCTTTGGTTCCATCCTGTTAGGCTGGCTTTGACAGAACAGTTTTGGTTTATGGAATCTGTGGCCTGTAGGGCATTGTTAAGCATTAATAGAGATGGTCGTAACTTTCTTGTTGTTGCTCTTTTTGTATATGTTTTGTTTGTTTCCTTGACTTCTCCAGCCAGGTTTCAAGTAATTATGGCGCGTTACAGACCCCGGGGATGACGTTGGATGATGTGTGTGTCTCTTCACCTATTAATGTTTTGCTCTTATAACTTTCAGGCCCCGCTGAAGTTCCCATGATGTCACCCAATGGGTCCATTCCTCCCATCCATGTGCCTCCAGGTTATATCTCACAGGTATGACAGTTGACTGGCATCTCCCTCACTAGTATACTGTTATTTTTCCAGCAAAATACATGTCAAGACTTAACAAACATCCTTCATGAGTTAATTTAGTTATGCTAACAAAAGAATTGTGTCCTTGTTTGCTTTCTGTTGCTGCGCTAAAAACACTACCAAACCGACATGGGGAGGAAAAAGGTTTATTTTAGCCTACAAATTAAAGTTCTTCATGGAGGGGAAGCCAAGGCAGGAACTTCAGGAAGCGACTAAGCAGAATCATGAACGCATCCTACTAACTGGTTTGCTCCCAGACCCACAATTCAGCTGTCTTTCTTCTGTATCCCCTGCCTCCCTGCTCAGGGGATGGTACCTCCCACGGTGCTCTGGGCCCTCCTACATTACTCAGAAATTGTCTTACAGACCTGTCGTCGGCCATTTGACAGAGGAAATTCTTCTGCTGAGATTTAGTTGACAAGAAATGTAACCAGGAAGGAGTGCTGTCTTTTAGGGCACTGTTGACACTTCCCAGGTCTTGCAGCCTGAAGTACCAGAGTCAGAGGAAATCAGAAGGAGCAGTAGGCTGCCTACATATAAGTTCAGTTACATGCCTAATGTCTGCATGACATTCCTCTGTCTGTGGAACTTTATGTTTTAGGATATTCCTCCCATCTGTCCTATGACTCGATGCCCAGGTTGAAGTCACCGTGTTGCCGAGGATAGCTTTGAGCTCCTAGTCCCCCAATCCTCATCTCTTGAATGCTGGTTACAGGCAAGCACAACCACATCCTGCTCAAGACAAAACTTTTAAAGGATAAAATTTTACTTCTATGCCTAGATAAGAGGGAGGGGTTTGGAGATAAAGGTTTAGGGTACCTGGGAAGTTTGGGGTGCTTGAGATCCAGTGGGTGTGTGTGTTTATATTTTGAGTTTTTGTTCAAGGCTCAGCTGATCCTTATACCTCACTATTTCTCACTAATTAAGCATCTTTTTTTTCCATTTTGCCTCCTTTGTTGGTTGTTCTTAACTATAAGAACATCATACATACATTGTGAAAATAGGGAAAAAGCTTCAGAAGACTTGGAAAAGAAAATATTTACAGTTTACTCAGAGATGGTGACCGCTGTTAGCTTATTTGGGTCCTATTCCACACCCCCTTTAAATTTTTCCTTGGTATCTATACCTTAAAATATTTAAAAACAGTAATTTTCCATTATTAATATTTTGGAGGGTTGGTTTTTGAGTTTTTTCTTTTCTTTTGTAGAAGGAAAAAAAATTGGCACCTACTTAGGAAAAGTTGAAACCCAGGCAAGAATCAACGAAGATTTATCTTTCTTTGATGTGAAAAACAGAGCCATTTCTTCACTGTGCAAAGCATACAGCAAACACTATAATTTCATCTTTTTTCCACCCTTACTTTTGTGTGAGCCAATTTTACATTTTTTGAGTTGCCAGATTGTTGGCCGGTTTTCCAGCTGTTCTAAATCTCTGTACATAAGACTCACTGGAGGAAGAAAGGGTGCAGACCAGCCTGTTGACGGGGTGTGGTGATGAATGACATTCAGTTGGTTAATAGAGAGGAACAAAGAGTGTCAGGGTTCTATTCTGTCCCCTGCTCATTTATTTTGAGAAAGTGTTTCATTCCATTGAACACAGTATGGTTCTCACCATTATGACAGCAGAAATAACACCTTCCTTTATGCTAACGGCCATTAGTGGATACTAGCTAAAACTGGACACTAATGGAGGAGAAGCTGTGCTTACAAGTGGGCCTTTTCTTGCTGGTGGTGTTGCTGTTGTTCTATTACATGCAGAGTATTTGTGGGGAATCCTAGAAAAGAACAAAGGAGAAAATTTCTACCTTAGGATATTTCTGATTCTGAGAAACTTCTATTAAAATTAACAGAGAAAGGATAAAAGCAGAGCTGTAAATTCACGATTGAAGCACACTGACAGTCCTTCCCAGCTGACAGTTCTGCTAGAAAATGCTGGAAGATGGAGGTATATAGGAAGAATGGAATAATTGTGATGTAAGGTTGGAAAGGACACAGTTGCGAGGCTTGTGACCACCTGTGTGTGGTAGGCTTATTTTCAAGGCCGAGAGTTGAAACCAGCAAGGCAGGAGCTCTACCCTCAGCTGGAAGCTGTTTCAGTTGGGCTTTGGAACCAGGGCATGCCGAGAATTTATTAACCTTCAGCAGTAGATTGTATCTGTAACAGAATGCTATGGCAAAGTGTCCGAGAAAAACAGGTTTTTGTTAGTATGAAAAAAAATTGAATTTAAAAGGCAGTAGAATGTGTGTTCATCTTCCAGGGCTGGATGAATTCCACACTTCAAAGGAAGAAAGAGGGTGGAACCCAGCGAAAAATGTCTGGGGAAACTTGTCATCATCAAGAGATCTGAGGAGCAAGAAATAGAGTTGTCATGAAGTTGTGGGAAGAGAACATCTTAGTCAGGGTTCCTGTTGCTGTGATGAAACACCATGACCAAAAACAAGCTGGAGAGTAAATGGGTTTATTTGACTTACGCTTCCACATTACTGTTGATAATTAAAGGGAAGTCAAAACAGGAACTCGAGGAGAGCAGGATCCTGGAGGCAGGAACTGAAGCAAAGGCCATGGAGGGTGCTGCTGACTGGCTTGCTCCCCATGGCTTGCTCAGCCTGCTTTCTTAAAAACTCAGGACCACCAACTCAGGGATGGCACCACTCACAATGGGCTGTGCCCTGTGATCACTAATTAAGGAAAATGCCCTACAGCCTGATCTTATGTCAGCATCTTCTCAATTAAGGTTCTCTCCTTTCAGATAACTCTAGTTTGTGTGTCAAGTTGACGTAAGACCAGCCAGCACAGAAAGAACCATAAAAACCAAGAGAAGTTGCACATCAGCTGGGCATTTGTCAGGAGTGCTTAGAACCCACCCACCAGTTCTGTGTTCTTCCCAGTGCCCAGTCCTGAAGCAGGCTTGGGTGTCTTCCTCAGGTCTAGAGCCCACTTCCTATTAGAGTTACATAGCTTGGGGGTTGAGACCCTTGCCACTCAGCCTTGCTCACCTTCATGGTGGTATGTCAACCACATTTCAGCATGGTAAACATCTGTCTCTAGACAGTAACTTTTCACTTCTTAATTGTATGTATTTGTGCTCATTATTTTGCCATTCGAAATGTTAAGAGCTCTTGTTTGTTGAGCAGTTCAGCCACCCTTTCTGGCCCAGTGACCCTCCTGGTAGAGGTAATCCTTCCTTTAAGATATTGCCATTCTATTCTCTCAGCACCAAAGGGTGCTTTGTCCTGTCTCTGTCACAGGATGGATATATATATTCCCCAAGAACTATCACTGCTTCATGTGGATTATAGCTGAACATATAGGATATTGGCTGTATACAGCATGTTGTATAATGTAGTTGGTAAGGTGCATACCACCTATCATTTGGGTCAGTGACAGACTTCACATACAATGATGATTCTGGAAGAGTGTATCCTCCAGTAAGATAGTGGAGAAAAAGTAATATTGACTGTTTAAAAATTGATTTTTTTATGTTCCAGAATATATATAAATAAAATTTCAAATACAACTAAAAATAATAAAATACACACACACAATGACATAAGAAGTGACATGTATCTGTAAAGTGTGAAAACCTCTAATGAATCAAGTGAAGAGACAACATAACTCAAAAGTGGGCCATGAGTATTGAGATTTTCAGTGCCCTGCCTTGGCCACATAGCAGGACAGTGTCTGAATAAAGCAAACACTGGAGATGTCGCTCAGTGGCAGAGCTGCCACCTTACACATCCAAGGCCCTGGATTCATACACAGTACTGCAAAATAACCAACCAGCCAAACAGAACAAAAAGGCTAAGACTAGACATTCTCCTCTGTGGTGACACACATGGCCAGCTAGGATGTGTAAAGGTGTTCAGCATGAATTGCACACTCTGAGATGGGTGTATTTTATGTGAGAGAGAGGAGGGGGGAGAGGGAGGGAGGGAGGGAGGATCAAGTATTACTAACCCAACGGAAACAAGGAACACTTATCCACTATATGTGGTAGTGTCAGATTGTCGACCCACTCTGGACAACAGTCTCAAATGGTGAAGCAGGGTTACCATATGTCCCAGCAGCCACATCCTTAGGTGTGTAGGCAAAGAGACCGGAAAATACATGACTGTCCAAACACATGCACACAAATGTTCTTAACAGCTGATCAACAATGATCAATGTGGGATCAACCCACATGTCTGTCAGCTTAAGAATGGATAGATGACTATAACATGGTAGGTAATTGAGAAGCTAGGTGCAAAGCTGCATACTGTGCCACCCTGTGTATGTGAATAGATACAGAGACCTAGCGATTGCCAGGGCTGGGGAGGGAGTGATGGGGAGTGACTAACTGCTGACCGGTGGGTGTAGTGTGTGTGGGTAATGAAACTGTTCAGAAAGTACATATTGATGATGGTGTTCAAGCTCGAGACTGTGCTAAAATCTACTAAATCAGATGCTTTCAAAGGATGGACTTTCTGCTGTGTAAATCATATTCAACAAAGCTGTTACACAAGAGAGGGGAGACAGTGATAAACTTACTACACTATGAAAAGGCAAAAAATAATGGTAGCTGGGGGAAGGCCCTGCCGCCTTGGTGCTTTTGGTGTGGCAGTGCTGGTAGGAGTGTCGTGACATTGCACACTGTGATTTAGTTATGTCTGTAGTTTTCACCTCAGACCACATGTGAGGAACCTGAGGGTCAGTCTGCAGGTCAGGCATTTCTGAATATACTGGATTCTTTTCCTTTCCCTGCCATCTACAAGTCAGTGCCAGAGCCTGCCTTGATGGAGGTGCTCCTGTCTGGCAGTGTGAGTGTTGCTGTGCAGTGTGCCTGCTGTGTGTCTCCGCAACACAAGCACCTGCTAATTATGTGTGTATGGTCTGTTGGTGTAAGACAACTAAGGAGGGAGGCTAAGCAGATAAAGCTGTGGTACCACACGAGCTCCTCAGGGTGGGTAGAAGCCGTCTCGAGTGTAGCAGTAAATGGTGTTGCTGTTGAGGAGCTGAAAGCCTTTAAAGGCAAACTGATACAGTCAGTAATGCATGCATTCAATGGTCGTGTGAAGACAGTCTGAGAGAGGACAGACTGACACATTCAGTAATCCATGCATTCAGTGGTCGTGCGGTCATGTGAAGACTGATACATTCAGTAATCCATGCATTCAATGGTCGTGCGGTCATGTGAAAACAGTCTTTAAAGGCAAACTGATACAGTCAGTAATCCATGCATTCAATGGTCGTGCGGTCATGTGAAGAC
>PVIU01011820.1:0-62915 GCA_004026605.1 Ondatra zibethicus
TCAGGCACACTGTCTCAGTAGGTGGACCAGCCCCTCACGGTCCTAACTTCCTAACTCATCTTCTCCCACCTTCTGCTCTTCACCTGCACCTTGGGGGCTCAATCCATTGCTCTGATGTGAATGTGGGTCTCTGTCTCTATCTCCATTCATCGGATGAAATTTCTCCCACCTCTATCCCCGCCCCTGGCTTCCAACTTAAACTTAGGGTTTTTCATGACAATGAGACACATCTGCTCCTGGCAGCACCAATCTACTTCAAGAGGAAGATGGACATCAAAGAGGCTCCTTAGCCATTTGGGCAAGAAAGTGCTCTTGCCTGGACTGTTGCATAAACTGGACACAAAGAACCCGCAGAGAGAGGACTGCTGAACTTGCCTAAAGGTGAGATGATCCTTCGGGGCTCCTGATTCATGAAAGACTCTCCAAGACATTCTACAGGATACGAAAAAGAGTGACTGAACTGTCTTTAAAATTTCCTGCTTCATGAAAAAGTCTACTGGATACTATGGGCCTGAAGGCCAAAGATGGATGCCCCAATGGTACAGAAATACTTTGGGTGACTATCCAGGCAGCGAGATGTCTCTGTCACTTCTAGAGTTTTGGAAGTTGCTTATTTCTTGTTTACTTAGGTCATATTTTATCTTTCTGGAGTCTTTGATGGACTTAAAAACTGGATAGTTATAGTTTTCCTTTGTTATGATAAAAGATAAAATAGATATAAATATTGTAACTGTAATTCTTACTTGATAACTGTCTTGTTATATGTAATAATTTTACTATGTTAAAATGAAAGCCTTTCTTTTTTGTTTAAACAGAAAAAGGGGAAATGGTGTAGGAGGTCCTTCTGTATTTCTGTTGCTTTCATTGGTTAAAGAGACTGCCTTGGCCTTTTGTTGGGCAGCCCTTAGGTGGGCGGAGTAGACAGAATAGAATGCTAAAAAAAAGGCAGTGTGAAAGACTCCATGTTTCTCCTGCCCGAGAAGGACACTGGTTAGACTCATGCTAGTAAGCCACAGTCAAGTGGCGATAAACATTAATGGAGATGGGTTAAACTAATATGTGAGAGTTAGCCAATAAGGGGCTGGAGATAATGGTCCAGGCAGTATTTAAATGAATACAGTTTCTGTGTAATTATTTCGGGTATAAGCTAGCCGGGTATCAGGAACGTGGCGGGAGCCGGGCAGCCAGAACCAAAAGCAGGCCCGCGCTTCTTACTACACAGGGGTTTTAGAAACTGATGGCAATTCTTAAAAAGATTACCTTACCGTTGCAAGAACAAATTGCAACTGTCTAAGGTCCAAAACAAGGAGATTTGAGGTCACAATCATCCCCATGAAATGTGATGGCTGTGTTATTCTCGTGATTTGGGCTCAAGTTATATTTTGGAGATGAAAGGATTCCTGATGAACTGCATATGGAACATGAAACAAAGGGAAAACCAGTCATGAGCCCCAGAGTAAAATCTTCAAAATGATTTTTCTGTCTCCTCTCCTTCCTGCATGCAATATTTTTAATCTACCTGAAAACTGCCACTTGGAGTTAAGTGCAAAGAGTGTTCGGAGAGAAGGGAGGATCATGGTGTGAGGGTAGACAATGGGGGTAGAAACAGGGAGCATCATCCGTTTGGGGGAGGACAGGCTGGCAGCCCTTCTGAGAGAGCATCCTGGAGAACATTTCCAACTGGAAATAGATGCAGATGGGTCCTTAGGAAACCCAGCTCTGTGGGCCGTCTTTCACGACATGTGGCAGGCTCCAGAAGTTTCCCTGGACCAGTATGAATGTCTATACATATTAAGCCTGGGGAAGAAAAGGTTAGGGCGTATGAAAATGAATAGTGGTCTTGAAATCTCTTTGGAAAAGAAAAAACCCAGGGAGCTTTTTATTTTTGCTCCCCATTCCTTAACCTCTGTTTCATTTTGCTCCCTTCCTTCTCTGTAAGAGGATGTAAGGAAAGGAAAACCTGATTACGTAAACTGATTCTAATTTTTCCAGTGATATCTTGTAGAGCGTAGTTAACTGTACCTACTAGCAGCAGCCTAGTACCACCAACTCACTAAAATGGCCCTTTTCTGAAATTATATAGATGACAAGTTGGTCTTGGCTTCCATGCTACCATGTCTTTGCTTCCTTTCATTTCCTTATCCTCTTCCCTCTACTCCTACCAGGTGGGTAATCACCTGTGAAATTGTTCCTACCTGTTAAACTATGGTCTCCTTTCAAAAGAAATTCTCCTGGAATCTGACCACATTCATGTGCTCATTGACAGAAGTTGCCGCCTCAGGCTGCATTTCTCTGGGGGAGACAGAGGAAGGCCAATGAACCCATGGACATCTTCTGTTAGAAGTCACTAAGCTGTCATTTGTTCCTCCACAGCCCCAGGCCATTGCTTATCATTTCTTCTGACAATTGCAAAGGTTTCCAAGACCCCATGGCAGTACTCAGTAGCTGCATTAACAGGTGTTCCTGTACACCAGGCAACAGGTGTTTGCCTGGCAGAGCCTGCCAAAAGCTAGAGTATCTGGAATAGGAAACAAAGTCCATTTTTGAAAACTGTTATTATAATTAAGAGCTATAGTAATGCAAATGATGACCCCCCCCACACAGAAGAATGCACACATACTCACATACCATACTCTCCCAAATCTTCAGGCCCCTTGATTAAGGAAATGGTAGACAACAAATTAACCAGTCTTGCAATATACTTTTAAGTGTTAAAAATTCTTTCTTCTTTTGGGGAGACCTTTAAACAGTTATTTAGCATCATTTAAAACCATTTCTTATAAGGATCCTACCCAGTACTTGCATTTTTGATGGTATGCCATGCCTGTGCATGCTGACAGGATATTGCTTTTAAGGAACCTATGATTTACTTTTGATCATATAGATCCATGAAAAAGTTAAACAATGGAGTAATAATAATACCACAATAGTACATTTAGTAGTGACCGTGTTACCACAGCAAGTTTTACTGTGTGTCCCTCCTGTCTCCAGCAGGAACTTCTTCATTTATAAGCAGAAAAAAAATCTTGATGTCTCGTGTGTTCCTAAGTCCCTTCTTTAAGAATCATGCATGAATTTCAAAGACAGAGCCGACAGAATGACCAACAAAAGGTAATGTCCCCCTTCTCCTCCCGCCTTCTTCCCTTCTTCTTGAGACAGGATTTTGCCATGTTGCCCAGGCTAGTCTCCAACTCCTGGGTTTCATGTGATCTGCCTCCTCATGGAGCAGACACTGCAGACATGCCTTACTGACTACTGTGCCCAGAACTCCCCCCCCACTCTCTCTGCTCTCTCAAACAGGAGCCAGGCTAGAGAGAGGCTGAGGCTCTTCCACTGCTCCTGTCGAGTCAGTTACAGGGATTAATAACAAACATGTCAGACCCAGTCACGAGTTCCGTCAGCGGGTTGTGCCTCTATGATCATAATCATCAGAAAGATTTGCATAGGTTAGGCCTATGTTCTACTTTAGAGCTCTTGTTGTGTATGCTTACAAGTGGGAGGAATGGGGATACTGTGGAGCGTTCAGCTTCACCTCATGTACACTATGGATTATCTGTAATTTCCACACTACTATGAATGAACAGGCTAGATTTTTAAGTTAGCTATTTCCTAATTAGGAAAGACTGGCTGGAAGAAACAGAGTTCTCTGCTAGTAATCATCCTTCCATAGGATGCAGCAGAAGAATGCTTTTCTCTCCTTCCTTCTTTCCTTCCTTCCTTTCTTCTTCCCTCCCTTTATTCCTCCCCCTCCCCCCTCTTTCTTTCTCTCTGTTTTGTTTGTTTGTTTGTTTGTTTTTTCAAGACAGGGTTTCTCTGTAGCCCTGGCTGTCCTGGAACTCACTCTGTAGACCAGTCTGACCTCAGACTCAGAGATCTGCCTGTCTCTGCCTCCCGAGTCAGGGATTAAAGGCTCTTTCCTTCTTTCATTCATTCATTTTTTTTCTTAGCATCTTTTGGCTAAACTAAAATCTCCTTATCAACTTCTGAAAGAAAGTATCAATGACTATTTCTCTAGACTGTTTTGTGTAAGCCAGGTGTGGGGTACATACCTTAAATCCCAGCACTCGAGAGACAGAATCAGATAGATCTCTGTGAGTCCAAGATCCGCCTAATCTACATAGAGAGTCCTAGGTCAACATTATTGATCCTGTTTCAATAAATAAATAAATATGTGTATGTTTTTCTTGGAAGAACAAAAACTACCATCAAATGAAACCCAAGCAAATCTCCTCATGCTGTTGTTGACAGCATCTTTTGAATTTTGTCTGCACTGGTAGTTGCGTGACTGTGTCTTCCTCCTTCCTGATCAACATGGAACAAAACACATCACCTTACTACCAGGGTAAAAAACACACTCTGAATGTCCATACCTAGTCTGAGAAGATGTCTTCAGAGCCACTTTATAGAAAAAGCCTGTGGGTGTGTCGGTGCACAGACAGGCACTGTCAGTTCCAGGGTGTGGTCTCCTGTGAGTTCATGCACGAGGCTAGCTGTCACTCCTACTTACTTCCACTTACTTCCACCTTTTCCACTTGACACAGGAAGAATTTCTTAGGTGACAATGCAGCCCTTCTCTTCTTCCTTCTGTCTTCCCCCATTTTTCATGAGTACATGCCCATTTACTTATAGCCTGCCTCTCTAGAGACAAAAAAAAAAAAACCCTCTTCAGAGTGCTAGATAGACCTATCTAGAGAGCAGACCTTACTTTCTTCCTCCAGAAATTCCCATGATTTCCCACCCAGTGCCCTCAGAGACTCAGCATCCTCCCTATGTGCTCACAGTATACTCTTTGGGATTATTAGGAATAGTGCCAATAATAAAATCCATCACACATTGCTTGTGGACCTTGCACAGGGTTCCATAGTGCTCTGTTTTGGGGGAGGGCTTGAGGTAAACCAGAAATCATGACTGTTGTCCCCATGTGTATTAAACATCAGACATCTCTTCTGTATTAGTTCTTTTAGAGCGGTTACTGCCCTGCTGTTGAATATTGCCTGCTAAGATAGTTGGCATCCTGCAGTGTTTTGGGAACTTGGTGTATGAATCTGTTGAGAAGCTAAAACATGAACAGTCACTAGGTTAGTTCAAAAGCCTAGGAACTGAGCTATACTGAGAAAGATATAGCTGATTTCCCTGAGTGCATTCTGGTTACAGAGGTCTTTTTACATCCAATGCCACAAATGCCGGAGAGGGCTGTGACCACTTCCAACCATCCTCCTTCGGCAGAGGAACCAATGGACTATGAAGACGGGAGAGATCTAACCCGCTTGTGCTCCTCTTGGTATTCCTCTCACACAGAAGGCCCTTCCCACCCTCCTCAACTTGTTCAGCCTGCTCCTGTAGCCATAGGCAATTTTGCTGCAGTAGTGGCTGCCAACTTGGCTGGTGGGAAGCCAGGCCTGGAGGGAATAGGGGGTCCTGGCAACCACACGGTGTTGGGGCCCCACAGGTCAGCTCCCAACACCTTCCACAAGGCAACCCTGCTGCTTTCTGTCTCCAGCTGTTTTAACAAAAACACTGTTTTAACAACAGTGGGAGACTGGATGCCTTGGGAAACATGTAAGTATGCTCTCAGTTCCAGAGTCTGGAACAGCTGAGGTCACGGTACCATATGGCTAAGTTCTGATGAGGGTTCTCTGATTTTCTCACATGGTGGCAGAGGTGGGGATGGAACCCCACCTTTCCTGTCTTCTTATAAGGACATTAATTCATGAGGAATCCATTCCCAGGGCTCGTTCACTCCTCAACAATAGCACCACACTGGAGCTTAGGGTTTCCATATGACCTGTGAGGTGGCATACACTTTCAGTCCAGAGCGGCCTTTTGAAAATGTGTATGGTATTTCTGAGAACCTGGTTGGCAAAATATGATGTGTACTGTTATGTGGATGTAACCTCTCTGAGCATAGAAAGGGGGCAGGAATGGTGGGAGGCACAGAGTCCTTTAAAACTGGGATTAACCCAGCTTTTGCAGAAACAAAAAAAACATCCTGATTGTTTGCTCCCATCAAAGAGAGGCCTTGCCTTCTAGCCTTATGAGTAACAGAACTCCAAACAGATAAACCCCACCAAGCACTTGCACCTCCAGGAACAGAGATCTGCCTCAAGAGAAGCATTGGAGCATAGATCTATGCAGGGTACTGGCACAGAAGTCTGCTTCCAGGTGGGAGGGCCTCTAGGTCGGCTTGCACTGCCTTGGGTGGTGCACATCAAGACACTGTCTACATTTCTGCCCTTCCTGGTCCCAGCAGGATGCACTATAGGAGGGTCATCTTTTAAGCAAGGCCTGGCCTTGGCTTACAACCTTGGGAGGTCATAAACAACGAGCCTGTTACTCGGGCAAAGGAAGCATTTACCTTAACCTCTGTCTTCTGCGGCTTCTGAGGTCTAAGCTGAGGGTTGGCTATTGTATCTTCCTTCCAGATGATGGGGGCTAGAAACTGGATCAATGATACGGCTGATATTCTCCTCAAAGAAATAGGAGAGGCCTGGACGGGTCCAGGTGCTGTGGTCAAGGAAAAGGGAGTCTGAGGGGGTGGGGGTGGGGCTTCTAAATGTGAGGTTTAGGTCAATAAAGTGACAGCAGGTGATCCTGAGGAAATAGGGCTGTAAAAGGGCGGCTGTATAGGACGGGCCCAAACTGACCACACACCTTAAGCTCAGAACCTAGTTGTTTGGTGGAATCAATCCACGTGGTGAGCTTTTCATTGCTATTAGATGGTAATGAGTACATACACACCACTCTTCTAGAACTATTAGCAGACAGCTAATACAAAGCAGACAGCTAGGAGCAAACTTCTCAGCTCTGGGGGGATAACACTATGGTGCTAGCTATGGGCTCAGGTTTTCAAAAATGGTGTCCAAGCTCATAAACAGCAACTGTGGGACTATACCCAGCAGAGGCCATAGCGTGACTGCCTTTTAGAAAGCCACCCAAGAAAATGTGGTACAGGATTGCCCTCACTTTGGGGTAGCATTCACTGGGACAATTCCAGAGCAGCCAAGACAATGAAATGAGAGATTTTGTTCCCATCAGTGAGTTTGCTATGAGCCCAGGTTTGGCTGAGACCAGTTACTCACGTGTGAGAAAGCATGTAAGCGCTGCAGGCAAGCACAGCACTGGTATGTGGAGCAATAGCTGGTCTGCAAAGGAAAGGGGGGGGTAGTTTGGTCATTCAGCTCACTGGCAGGTGACAGGCATGCTGTTATTGTCTCAGTTCCTCAGGTTCAGTTTTTGTAGCCCCTCCCCCCTTTAAATGAGCTCAATACCAATTTAACAGTCCTTTATAAATATGTATTAATGGCAATCACTCTATTTGCTTACATGCCCCAGTGGGGACATGGTTTTAAATGCACATGTACACGTTTTATCCTGAGAAGAGAAATTAAGTTGGTTGCTTTGCCAAATTTAATCACTTCCCCCAGCAGCTGGGGCTTGTCTCCTTTTAGTGATTCTCCACCCAAACCCTTGGACACCGGAAAAAAAACATCTTGCCATGCCGCAAACGGAGGCAGGCCAAAGCCTGAGCAGGTGTTTAGCCTTTCTATGTCACCCTTATTTATATAGGGAGTTCATCTTCAACTTGGCTTTCGCCAGGGTCAAGAAAAATACAGAGATTGCTGTCTCAGGCAGACAGAGCTCAAAGAGTAGAATGAGGGCAAATTTCAGTTTACAAAATTCCCAAAGCCCTCTCCTTTCTCCCACCCTGTAGCAAAAGGGGTGGTCAGACATCTGAGGGGTAAGTCACTCAGCTCTTCCTTCCATAGACTCCTCAGGATGGAGGAGGGTTGGTGACCAGCAATCGAAATCGCTTTGAAAAAATTTTGTGAGTTTAGTCCCAAGGCAGTGGATTGTGTGCCACCAAGGAGGCTTTCTGATGTCATCCAGAGATACCAAAAGTGGCTTAAAACATGTAGATTAAGGGTTTTTTCTTCAGAAGGCATGGCACAATTATCTCAGCATGCTAAATTCACTCACCCTAGAACAGGAGACTCTTTTCAGGTGGACCTTTTGGAAGGAACCTGGGATTGTTCTCAATGTCCATATTGGAAAGGGGACAGACAGACAGACAGACTGTTCTTTGAGGAACTCTCTTCCCAACTCAGTTAAGCAGGAGAAATGCAGTGTGGACCTGGAACAAGTGAACTCAGCACAGAGAGTATGCTGTGGAGTGCACCAGGGGCACTGTGCCTCATGGTACAGTCCTTTGTGTTGACTGTTCCCTTTCTTCCCTCTGGTGTCTTCCCTGTGTTGTTCAGGTAGCTGAAGCTCTGTGGTAAAGCTGCCTGGCAGTTCAGTAGTCTGCCCAGAGAAGATTTATGATTCTGAAAACAAATCCACATCTGTATTATAGTTTTTCATTATTAAGATAAAAAAATCTTAAGCGGATACTCAGGAATGGATAAAGTCTTAACATCAGACATAACTTATGTGAATTGACCTTATTGGATGGTATCATTGACTTTTCATTTAAATGACAGACCGATGAGTAATAGATCACAGTGTAGTTTAAAGTTTCAAATATGTTTTCAGACAGAAATATTCCAAGAATGCAAGTCAGGTATATTTCTCAGATAAATAACAGTCGTGGCATTACATACAGGGAATGTCTCCCTTCTCGGGTTTCCCGGGGTTGAGATTCGGAGTTCTGT
Source organism: Ondatra zibethicus (assembly GCA_004026605.1). Taxonomy (NCBI): domain Eukaryota; kingdom Metazoa; phylum Chordata; class Mammalia; order Rodentia; family Cricetidae; genus Ondatra; species Ondatra zibethicus. The sequence goes on from PVIU01011820.1 coordinate 8,652, forward strand.
CATTAATCATTCATTGGGTTTGGCCCTCCAGTCAATGGAAGTTGAAGAGAGCCCTGTTGGCTAATTCCTCTGGGCAAAGGGATCATGGGCCTAGAGAGGACAACTGGGCAGTCAGTCACATGTCTTTGTGTCCAGACCCACTTCATCCTTGCCTCCAGTTCGAGCGTGTGTGTGTGTGTGTGTGTGTGTGTGTGTGTGTGTGTGTGTGTGTGTGTGTCTTCACAGGTGTTCACCTGTTCCAACACAGACACAGGGCTTTCTTTTGGAAAGGAGGGCACATCATCCATCAGCAGGGCAGCAGCTGAGTTCTGGCACAATGATTCAGGGTGGTTTTCTAAAGGTGAAATAAGCGCACACCTTAGCTCTTTAATAAATCAGTAACATTAGGAAATCAGCCTCCTCTCCCACCTGGGCCGCCACAAAGCCTTTCCGAGTTGTGCTGCCAATCAGTTCTCGGTTCCCTTCGGAAAGTGGTTCCCAGGCCCCAGATGGTAGGCCAGGAACCTGGACGTCGGGTGCTGGGCTGTCTGGGACACACGTGGCCACTGAGGACGGGAACCCATGCCCACGTTTCCGTCTGTGCCCCTTGCGCGCTGAGCGACGCGCTCTAAGCCGAATCCCGAGCGCCTGGTTCAAGCAGGGTTGAGGTGACCCGGTGGCTCCTGAGAGCCACTGGGGTGCATGGCCGGTGCTTGGGTGCAGCCAACGTCCCGGGGGGCAGCTTCTGAGAGCAAGGTGCCTCCTCCCACTCCCGGGATCGCTTCTCCCTCCTCCTTCACACCCCCGCCCCGGGACCGAGGCTCTCCCTCCCGGCACCGGCCAGTGAGTACACAAAGCGGCGGGTGAGGGGAAGCTTCGCAGGCGTGCACGGAGCAGTGAGATCACTGGCGTTATAAATATCCCGGTGCCAGCGCCGAGATCCGCTCGGGTGGCCTCTCTCTCTCTCTCTCTCTCTCTCTCTCTCTCTCTCTCTCTCTTTCTCTCTCTCTCTTCTCTCTCTCCCTCTCTCTCTCTCTCCCCCTCTCCCTCTCCCTTCCCCGAGGCTATGTCCACCCAGTGCAGCGAGAGAGGCAGCGCCAGAGGCACGCAGCAGCGCGGGGGCTACGGAGCCCGGAGCCAGCCCTGCAAGATGCACTTAGGACCCCCGCGGCCGGAAGAATGAGCTTGTCCTGGCTCTTCCTCCTCTTCTGCAGCCACCTGATCCTCAGCGCTTGGGCTCACGGGGAGAAGCGTCTCACTCCCGAAGGGCAACCCGCGGCTCCAAGGAACCCCGGAGACTCCAGCGGCAGCCGGGGCAGAAGTAGCACGACGTCTTCCTCATCTTCTGCCTCCTCCCCCGTCGCGGCTTCCCCGGGCAGCCAAGGAAGCGGCTCGGAGCACAGCAGCTTCCAGTGGAGCCCTTCGGGGCGCCGGACCGGCAGCCTGTACTGCAGAGTGGGCATCGGCTTCCATCTGCAGATCTACCCGGATGGCAAAGTCAATGGCTCCCACGAAGCCAGTATGTTAAGTAAGTTGTCCACTCTCCAACAAAACCTGTTCTGGGAGGGACGGCCAGGTTTCCTTTGGGCCACAGGGGCACCTGGGACCCGGCTGATACTGGAAGTAGTTCGGTAGGTTTCGTGGGCATGCTTCTACAGGGTCCGTGCACCCGCACCGCTCTCTCGGGCAGCGGGCGTGGAGCTTCCCCAGGTGGAGGTTATCCTGATGAGACAGGCAGCTCGTTTCCAGAATGCCTGGCCGAAAAAGACAAGCCTTCCACCATAGTTGGAGGAAAAAATAGCGCAAGAACTAAAAGTCTTTCTCCTGGTACAATTTCTTTCTTTTTATAAACTAGAATCGCATGTTTCTTCCAGTGTCAAAGTGCATCATTTTTCCCCCCTGTACACAATTCTGGTTGGTTTCTGAAAATATCAGATTTGACTACTTCTATTCTCCAGCCGCATACATCATATACATATATCCCATATTATAGGTCTATGTTAATATGTGTATGTAACTTTTCACGCATAGACATATTTCACACACGTTTACATACATATGTATACACAGGCACCAGCTACACACATCTATGTAGAATTTATATGTACATCCGGAAAGTAGAGTCCTGTTTGCAAGAAGACAACATTAGCTAGAAAACTGGACAAACAGTATGATGACTGAGTCCGGTGCTGGGTTTATAAGTGTTTTAGTAAGCAGAGACCCTGACAACACCGTCTTAGCCTTTGGCTCCCAGAGACAGTTAGAGGAAAGTTCCTAATTTTAAAAGAACCACAGAGGACGTTGAAAATGGTTGGAAACTGGGCATAATTTAAAAAAAAACTTTTTTTTTTTCTGAGTTCTCTTTCTTCTCTCCGTTTTGCCGCCACTCCACCCGCGTTCCCTCCGCTCCACCCGCTTTCTAGACTGTCGCAGTAGCCACTGGAACTATCTCGCTGCTCCTAGGCGGCTGAGGCAAGCGGTGATCTGGGGCTGTGTGCGAGGGACTGGGGTTGTCTCTGTGGTCCAGCTAGGTATTTTCTCACTAGAGTCAGATCGCTTTTCCAGCAGGGCTTAGTTCTCCAGATAAAAACCAAAGTAGGGACCTCTCAGACTCCCAGAGAGAACGGAAATGGGGCCAGGATATAATGTTGTGCAGTCATCTGGCCCCTCTTGTCTTCCTGGTGGCTCCCAGGTATACCTCACCCGACCACTGTTCCCCCAGAGACTAGCACGCTCCTGTTTATTTCGCTCCAAGAACCGCGGGCTTTATTTGTTGTCTGCAGGGGCCTGCGGAGAGGGTTTGGAGATTCGAGCGCAGGTGGGGTGGCTGGCTAGCCAGCCTCTTTCAATGTGTTAAGAGGATCAGACACGTGAGATCTGGCAGGAGCAACCCGACAGGTGCGGCTCTAAGCCAGCAGGCTGCTAGTTTTGCCTTTGGAGTGCACCCCTCAGCCGGCTGAGGTGAAGGTGGATAGGCAGTGCAAAGCAGAGAGGGATTTATGTTCCCGTCACGTTGAGTCTCAGGGCTCCCACATGCTCCACCTTGGACCCCCTCTCTTCATGTTTAAAATAATTCTGGTCTTTGTTGACGAAGGGAACCGTCTGTTCTGGTAAGGGTGACTTCTCTGATGCTTCATGGAGATGAGAGCTACTTTTGTTTCAGTATTTCTCCTCACCGTCCTCATTTTGCAGGATTCAGTTCTGCCGTGGAACACTCGAACTCAGTCTCCACTTCCAGCAATCTCCCTGGCTCGTGAAGAAAACCATTCTCTAGTTTGTTGCTGTGAATTTATCCAGGAAACTCAACATAACCCTTACTTTCTCAGGCTCAGGAAAGACCCAGAGTAATAGGTAGCAAGTTGGAGTCCCTGGTGCCTGAGGTAGCTTTGGAATGCCAGCGAGCTCTGAAAGCAGGATTGTCCCTTCTTCATTACAAAAGCACGCTGAAGTTAAATGTGGCTGCAGTTTAGGCCCTGCTAAAAGGGATTTACAGAAACACAAATGAAGGAAAAGTGAGAACAGATCAACAGACTTAGTTTTGACTGAGGAAGAAACTGGCCAGCTATCCATTATTGCCAAAGCCCAATTTATTTTAAAATCCTCATTGAAAGACGACCACCAAACAACGGAGATGTATCCTAAGCAGGAACTAATAAATCTTTGTAAGAAGCTTTTTCCTGACTCCCAGTCCCCTCAATTTTAAACAGTCATTCAGAGTTTAATTTGTCTCTTTCAAAAGACTGGCCTTCATTCATTCACCCATTCATTTATTCATGTATCTGATGTAGGGCACCCGCATCAGGAAGGATGATGTTTTGGTTACTTTCCTGCCATTTTTTTTTCTTTTCTGGTTTGCATTTTTTTTTCTGGCCTTACCTTCACACAGGTTTTGTTTTGTTTTAAGGAAAGCACAATTTAAATACTATGGTCATAGTGATTGCTTTGGATATTTGGAGTTCCCAACAATGTCCTATGAAGCATTTCTATGTGCAGTGGGAAGGCATGGAACTTGGAAAGTTAACATGACTCTTTACACTTATGTCACCATGGAAGGAAAGCAGCAGCTACTTGCAGTTGATTATTTAGCATACTTTGAAGGTAGTGCTTGATAGATTCCTGAAATTTATGTAAACTAAGGTTTTGACCTTGAATGATTACTTAGAATATATGTAGAAACATTTGGATTTGTTTGTTTGTTTGTTTCACAGGAGAGGCTAGGAGAGCTTTGCAATAAAACCTCAGTATAAAAGGTTCTTTAAGATGCTACAATAAGCCGGGCGGTGGTGGCGCACGCCTTTAATCCCAGCACTCGGGAGGCAGAGGCAGGTGGATCTTGGTGAGTTCGAGACTCAGCCTAGTTCTACAAGAGCTAGTTCCAGGACAGGCTCCAAAGCTACAGAGATACCGTGTCTTGAAAAACAAACAAAAAAAAAGATGCTACAATAAAACTTTTTTGTCAGATAAAATATCAATTGTTAATTAATAATAAATATAGTTGCCAATTGCAAAGACTTGTTTAATTTTACTATTAAAATCATGCTGTAGGTACAGATATCGAAATGTTCCTTTAAGTACACCAATTAGTAAGGCCCCTGTTTACCTCATTCAGTAGGGGCACCATACTAGAATATGGTATCTAGTTTATTGCACATCGGAAGGAAATACTGGGGAAAGGTGAAGAAGAATGAAGAAGATGAGGTTATGAGTTCTAACCTTGAAGAGAGAGGAGCAGCTGATTTAACTTAGAACCTGCCAGGTTTAGCTTTGATACAGTGCTGTTGGTTGGCTTACCTTGGGCCATTAAAACTAGGAAATTAGTATCAGCTCAGAGGAGAAAACTTTAGGCAATGGCTACAGAAAGCAGTCACACAAAATATGAAAATTTCATTTACATTTTGGTTAAGAGAGTCCTGAATTTTACGTTTTGTTTTGAGAATCTCACCTAACTATCTGCTTTGGTATCACACGGTCATCAGACATTTCCCTGGGCTGAAGAAATCAGAAGTTACTGTGCAGAGAAATTCGAGGGGAAATTCTGTTACTAATTTAATCAGCAAAGACTGTGCTAAATTGGATCGTTCAAGACTAAGACTTGATAACTTGGCAGAGCATTTCTGTTGACATGGATGAAAGTAGAGAAACTTCAGTGTCGCCATATTTTTTGGGGGGATTTTCAAATATGTTGAAAGCCTCTAAACACATGTGATATCTGTGTTGTTCTAGCTTTTATTCTCCAAGCCCCCCACCATCAACAGAGCCTTCTTGTAGTAAGAAATCTAAGAAGAACAAGAAAGGAAGCTATGGGTATATTTTCTCACTGAAGCAAACTTATTCTTAAGGCTTAATTATCCTATGAAGAAAGTAGATTAAGGACCAATGGTAGACCAAAAATTTTGTCTCCTTCAACCTTGAAATCAATCCTGACATTTTACTGAAAAAGGGTTCTCTCTCTCTCTCTCTCTCTCTCTCTCTCAATCATCTTAACTTTGAAGATTTTGGGAAAGATAGCACAACATTCAGTATCTGAATATTAATTAATTTTTCCTGAGTTCTCTACACCGATCTCCAAACAGGAGACAGACACAATAATAAGAGCAACTCAAAACGCATGTGTCTGTGTGTGTGGAGTGTCCCTATGAAAGTGTAACATTGCAGATAGTCACTGGCTGGTCTCTGAGACAATTGTCTTCCACAGTTTTGCTTAAGGATACTGTTTTGACGTCTACATGGTGAGTAGGAAATTTATTATTACTGACTCCTAAAGATGAGGATATAGATACGACTGACTTATTCAAAGTTAGCTTTAGAGAAATGTTCTTGGAATGCGTTAATTCATGATACATGGCTTTAAAGTATTTCCTAGAATTCTTTAATGAGCTATGAGATTTGCAGTAAAATGTAGATGACGTAGATAGCCTGTGGTCTCTTGGAAAGAGGAGCAGAAAACCCATTGTGAGTTGTGTAGAATTGTGCCAGGATCCTAGAAACCAAGACAGAATGAAGTCATTATTGAAATTAGGTTAGAAATGATGATCTTTACGATGATTCCAATATTTGATCAAAATTACATTCAGATTTAAAATATCAATTCCAAAGTTGCCTGTGTGGAAAAAAAGAAGACATAAGAACACATATGCTCTCTCTCACGCATATACACCCATACATATACACATATACACCCATAGATACATACGCACACATATATAAAGTTTCCAGGTACAGGAAATCTTATTAACATTATATAATCTTTCCATTTTCTGGAAATACATGGTTTTTATAGTAGAATTTATCAGACAAGCTATGCAAGGTAAAAAAAATAATGCTTTCACATGCATTATTTCATCATCTCCTCACATTTAAAATTAACTGCAATGAAAATGTATGTTATTGTCACATATGCAGTATATTGAGGTACTAAATGAGACAAAATGAGTCCTCAAAAGAAGGTTATAAGGTTGGAAAGCACTAGTTTAATTAAACAAAGTCATAGGAAGCTTTTGTTCATTTGTTTTTTAACTAAGTAAAGATTTATAAAACCATCTAATCTCACCATCTCAAAAGTTAGACTGAAAACATGAGAATTTGATCTCTGATACTGTCATATGTTTTTCACTAATACATGACCAATTTGCATTTATAAATCTGAGCGCATCCATAAGTTGAACAGAAATCGCCTTCGAATTCATTGTCATGGATTCTTAATAATTAGGTTATAGAAAATACTGAATTTTAAAAAAAGCATTAATAATGTTTCTTAGGGGTGAGTGAAAGCCACCCTTACCAATCTGGAGCAATGAGAGCACTGGAGGAAACTGTCCAGACCTCACCTCTCAACCCCATTGTCCCCGTTGTGCCAATCATTCCACAAAGCAGAGCTCCAGTGGTGGCCTCTCCATGCTTCTGCTCACATATGTTCATGCAGTGTTTACAATTTCATCCCCAATCAATCAAAAAGTTGAACTCGTTATTGATGCTTTCAGTATCACTCTTCGATTCTGATTCCAATAGAGCTTTTGATCAGCTGTGCTAGTCATATTTTAGCAATACTATCATTATAGTACATCTTTATAGTTTAGTTTTAAAAGTTCAATATCCTCCATGTGAAGTATATTTAAAACTTTAAAAAGCTAAACATGCCACATATGTGTGCACGTTATACTCTCTATCCACCGATGCATATAACTTTACAAAGCATTCCCTGTGCTTTGTCAGTTTCTGGTAAAATGACGATGCTTCTAAATCTTTGGGTGTGTATCACAGTCAATATTTATATTAAATTATACACAAATTACATTTTAGAAACACAATTAAAGAAAATGATGCACAGGACACTAGAGTCTATTAACACTCTCTTACGTGAGCTAAAATAAGTCCCTGTTGAGTGCGTTTTAAAATTCTCATGAAAAGAAACACCGCTAAATTGGTGCCTGCAGTTTCTCTGAGATTGTTTTCTTTCTCTGGGATAAGATTTAAAAACAATGAGAACAAAAATAGCTTCCCAGGTATCATTTTTCCCCCTGTGATATTTCTAAGTATTTTTAACAAACCAAGCTGAGAGAAAGCAAGTAGTAATATCTGTGACAATGACAGATTCTCAGCTTGTGTTGTGCGACATAGTCCTCAATAAACTGATTCATCTATATATACTTAGAGCCCTTGTTAGTAAATTGAATAATTTTGCACACATACCAAGCACTGCAGGGGGAGATTGCCATTTCCAGGAAACGTGAAGGAGGTGTCTCCTCTGCAGAGAGCTACTGAGATACCCTAGTTAATGTGTACGCTGGAACCCTTGTGACCCAGTGCCAAGATGTGTTTTTTCCTCCTCCATGTTCTTTGTTTCCTCTTCGCTCTCCTAACTATATTACCTTGTTTCTGTATTTTCTACAATTTTAAATGTCTAACTAACAAGAATGTTATCCTTACTCATACTTGTATAAAATCTTTTATGCCTTTATTTTTAATATTAGGCAGGATGTATAACTACATGCATAATACACACTTATTCACTCTGTGAATTACAGTTAACAGTTTCTTGCCTCAATGCATGTGGTTCTTGACATGACTGTGGGGGATGAAGGGACATTGCACTGACATACAGACTACATTCATTATACAGTAACAACTTTATATAAATCGTTTTTCTGGGAAATGATTTAAAATCTAATATTTTTCAAAACATAGTTCATCAAACAATTTATGGAAGTGATAATAACTTACACTGTTTTTAATATCTTAGGTGTAGTTTTATGGTTTTAAAGGATTGAATACAGTTACTTAAGTTCTCAGATTGTGATAATGGAAGGAGAAAGATTTGTTTTATGTAAGAAAGTATAATTTTTCAGGCTTTTGAATTTCTTATACTAACTTTGAGGACAGACTTGTGTTTTAATACTAAAAGTAGATCATCTTTGGTGGAATAATAACAAATTAGGATTAAATCTAAAAATATATTTTAAAAGCATCTTTAAGTATATTGGGGATTTGAAAAGATTCTAATGTCAAACAGTATTGATCAAAAGTCGCCTACTATTTGCAAATACAGAATTATTGAGGAAGCAGAATCAAATTTCTAGATCTTGAAATAAGTCCTTCCGGGTGTCCACTAGGACACTGGCCACTCTTTAACATTGCGACTGTCACAAAAGGTCATTGCATGTCTCTTTCATTAGTTCCAGTGGCAAAGATTGAGAGCAGTTGATGTAGATATTGCATTCTTCCCAGTTCTGTGTAGGAGAGTCTGTGTTTTATTTTGGGATTTTTGTCATCCTAGGTATTTTGGAAATATTTGCTGTGTCTCAGGGGATTGTAGGAATACGAGGAGTTTTCAGCAACAAATTTTTAGCGATGTCAAAAAAAGGAAAACTCCATGCAAGTGTAAGTAGAACCACTTTATATTTGTTAAAGGTGCTCTGAGGTTTTACATTTATAACAAAAGTGAAGTGATTTTTTTTTCAAAATCAGTAGATGAGATAGACAATTTGTTTAAGGAACTTAATTTTTTTCTTTTGGTAAAATTATATGTATGTATAACCAATTTTGTACGTGTCTGTAAGTAATCATTTGAACTGACTTGAAAATACATACAGCCTTTAAAATCATAAAAGATAAATGTACTTGGAAATACCCTTTGCACACTGGTTGTCATTGTTAGTTTCCCAGAGCGGTCTGGATGAGACTTGTCATGGCAACGAGCTATCATCTTTCATTTTAACTTTAAGTGTTTATCTGGTGGTTTGAGTGTTTAATAGATAGAGAGTTCTTATTTGATCCTATAGGTTATTCATGATGTCAAATTTGGTCTGATTAATATACATTTCCATGTAAGCAAGTAAGAGACAAAACCAAGACCGCAAATCCCCTTACCTCCCAGAAAGAAATTGTGCTGGATGAACTAGGGAAATTTCTTTCTTGTATTTGTCACATCAAATATAATTACTTACTGATCTTGAATTCAACGTACTTTTTCAGACTACTTACACATTTAGTAATCAGTTTACAAATCATTTGTTTCTAGCTTTTAGTATGTCCAGGGTGTGTTTATTTGTATTAGTGGATATGTGTCACAATTATTCTTTAAAGTTAGCTCTTTAATTAACAGCAAATGAATAGCTATTTCTTTTGGAATTTTCAAAGTAGATAAAAAGTCTAATTTAAGAGTGATATCAATTGACACTACTTGACTTTTTTACTTATAGACCTTTAAGAATCCAATCAGAATTCCCCTCATTTCTACATGCAAAACTCTTACAATTTCCTTTTCTTTGCACCTAAATAATTAATAACTTTTAAAGAACACTATGGCTATTTGGGGGTTTAGTGAGCTAGTATATGTAAAGGACTTAGGGCAGCATTTGGTACCTTGTAACTATTCAATAAATGGTGTGTATTGTTATATGCAATAAACTAAATATAATGTAAATGTAGCAAACTGCCATTTAAGATAAATGAAAGCCCTTTGTTAAATTGTTTAGTCGTTAATTTCAAGAATTGTAAAAGCAATTTATTCCATTTGTGGGTGGCTTGTACTCTAGCAAGGACTAACATGGTTTTTAAAGATGATTGCTATGACTGGACGACTAAAAGTGACATTTCACTTATTTAAGGGGAAAAATATTCTGTATCGCTATGGAGAAAAGTCAGACATCTCATTTTGTTAAGACTAATATTTGACCATTAAAAATTCAAATCCTGGTGGGAAATCAATGACTTTTCCTTGCTCTAATTTAAGGTTTTAAAAGCCTTCAAAATACCAGTGTCAAAACGAGCAAAAAAAAAAAATCACCTCCTATGGGTTTGTCTGCTGTAGGATGAAAAATCTTAACACTGGAAACTAGTGCATACAAAAATAGATGGGACCGAGGCCAGCGTGAGGATAATTGCCACAGAAAGCAAAGTATTATAAATGGATGCCAATTAGAAGGGTCAAACTGAGAGGTTACGATACATGATTCCTCTGTCAAATGCAAGTAACTAATTTCTAGAAATTTGACCCAAATGTCTAAGGATGACTGGTGGAAATAATGCAGATAACGCAAAACACAACATCTGTTGTTCTTTCTCATCTTGGCGGGCCTAGTTATTTCACGGAATAATGACTTTTAAACAGCACAAAGCAAGCCTTGCTCTTGCCACTCACCGCGGCTCTTTGATATCAAAGTCATTCTGATGACTTTGAGCTGAACCATAGATAAAAAATTAAGCCCCACGATTATGTCCAAACCTACATTCTCTTATCTGAGCTTTTATTAGCGCTTTTTCTCTAGATGGAAAGAAACCTAATTAAATTATGAAGTGATTTATTTTTAAAGAAGTTGAGTTTAGAAATAGCATTAATCATAGCAATTATCGGCTTTATGCCCAGCTGGTTTCTTCCCTGTTTTCATGGTAGTGGAATATGTTAAAAACATTCTTACAACTTTCAATGTGTTTATTTGACTTGGTTTTGATATTTACAAAATTTTATTATCATCCAAAAACTTAACTCACACTTAGTAATGCTTAGTTTGTGAGTTTCTTTATACTAATAATCTTACAATGGTGCTAGAGAGTGCCTACCACCTTTCAGCTTCTTCTTCCAAAATAGAACTACAAGTGTAAAGTAATCCAGGTATCTCTGGGGAAAGTAAACGCCCTACACTGAATTGTTCATTTCCATTCAGTTCTGCCAACAGAGTTTAATCACCACACAGGGTGATGTACTTTCAGAGTTCTGTAAGAGACCCTCCATTCTTATTATTCCATCAGACACTGAGTCATGGAAAGAGTCTGAGATGTTTAGTTATTTTCCTAAGATCACATAGTTATGTATTTGAAGAAAACTGTATCATTTCCAAATTCCCTCTTGAAATATCCAAGTGCTTTATAGGTTTGTGTTAGTTTAAAAGAAAGCATTGTGTTTGGGAACAAATTTTTGTTTTCATATGCTTAAAGGAATTAACAAGTGCCCAATTTAGTAATATTTTCATACCATATGTCAAAAATGAACATCGTGGGATATCATTAAGAGCATTCATAGCACACTATTAACTAGCAAAGAGGGAAATTCTCAATTAGATGTGGACAGTTGTAAATTAATTTTCACCTTCCCTCCTTCCCTTGGGTTCAGAACACATTTATTTTGGTCCTATCCTTCCCCTCAAACTCCTCTTAGTCTATAGAGGAAGGGAAGTGTCTGCCACAGAACTTATCAGACTTATATGTTGTTATCCAGTGTGATGTTGTGTTGTTTAGGGAACCCCTCTCAAGATAGAACTTCCAAATAGGAACTACCTGGTTCCTAAAAACATTCCTGCACTGAATGCCACTTCTTTTGTGTACCCAAAGGTGGCACACTAAAGTGACAGCCCTGGGCAGTGTGGAGGAGGCGATGCTGGCGCTGATCAAATTGTACCGATTGTTAATTTTACAATGGAAGTTTTACTTGAAACTCAAGCAGGTGGACAACTGGTGTGCCAAGCTCTCAGTCCATTCCTGATCTACACACACTCACCTCAGAACCACTCACAGATTCCAAACACACACAACAGAGTCTCAGCATGCTGTCTTTAAAGAATCTTTTTCATTGAAAGTAATTTTTTATACAGTATATTCTTTTCTTTTCTTTTTTTTGGTTTTTCGAGACAGGGTTTCTCTGTAGCTTTGGAGCCTGTCCTGGAACTAGCTCTTGTAGACCAGGCTGGTCTCAAACTTGCAGAGATCCTCCTGCCTCTGCCTCCCGAGTGCTGGGATTAAAGGCATGCACCACAGCTGCCCGGCCATACAGTATATTCTTGTTATAGTTTTACCTCCCTCAACTCTTCCCAGATTATCCCCACTTTCCTGCCTACCCAAATCCACACTCTTTGTAATGAGAGAGAGAAACGATGTTATGGGCCAAAAGTGTATGATATTCTTGTCAAAATGGACCAGGAGTTATAGAGAGAATAGGAGACAAAAAGTGCTTCCCAGAGAACCAGCAGGGTTAATCAGTCTGCACTGTGGCTCCTATTCTCTGTCTCAACATAGTCCAGATGGAGGGAATTTCTCAGACCATGTGCCCTTCTCTCTTTCATCTGTTCATGCTCTTTCTTCAGGTTTCAGGTCCTCACAGAAAGCCCCCCAGAATACCTTGTTTGGATTTTCCTTACAGGGTTCTGATGTGAGCATGAATCCCTCTGGGTGTGCAGACCACTCATAGCCAAATGCCACTTCACAGTTGTGTTGTTGTATTTAATGTTTCTGGCTTTTGCTTTTATGGGTGATACAAATAGGAGAATTATTTTCCTGCAGCGACTGCCCACAGTGGTGGCTGTGTTTTACATGAGATAATGTGTGCGGAATACTTGGTGTTGAGCCTGGAAACTGTGATTGCTTGCAACTTAAGCAGATCTCCCAGAATGTGTTCTCTGGCAGCTGGTAGATGATCTTCAATCTTTCCTTCTGATTTCAAGGTCAAGTGGCTGTGACTCTCCAGTTGTTTAGATTCGCCCAAATCCTACTCACCGCTAGCCTTTACTTTACTCTTGGGACTGCACATTTTATGTACACAACAGTCTCTTATGTGCTAGGTTTTTCCTTTTGCCAGGAATCGACTTTGACGGCAACTCACACTGTCAACATAGCAGGGATCTCTATCATCATAATTATGTTATTCTTCTGGAGACCTACAGTCCATTTTAGTGTTTTAAACTCAAAAATATTAAATCTTGGAAAAGTTAGGTATCACATGTGCTTCAATGTCTTCACAGAGCATGCATGGTTGCTTGTTACATATTGGGGAAGAAGTGTGCTGGTTTAACTATACAGAGAAAAGCATGTGGTCAAATGGTTATTTTCTTATGTCTCAGGGTTTTAGGGGATCATGTTTGGAAGGAAAGCTAATTGCAGAGTTTACGAAACAGGCCTGGAATGTGTGCTGGTCAGCCCTGGTGAGGATGAACGTTTTCCTTTCCTGGATTCAGAGGATGCCAGCTGGCTGGCCTAGGGGGAGAGTCTGGACTGGACTTCAGGTGCTGGGGGCGGTGAGGAGCAGCCAGCAGCCCCCATAGCTCAAGATCTTTACTAAAGGGGGAAATAGAAAGACTTGAGAAATATTTATCATTGTCTCTTAGAAAGTAAAACCTAGTAAGAAGATCCACTCTTCCTGTCAAGACAATGGGATACATCAAAGCGTCTGTATAATAGAAGCATCCTTTCCACTGTCAGAGCTTCTCATCCACACGGAAAAATGAGAGGTTCAATAATTTGGGATCCAAAATAGTTTGGAGTTCTGCCTTTGCAATTAATTTCCTTATATAATGTTAATTTTGTCTTCTGTAAAGTCAGATAGAAGGACTTTTTTTTTTTTGAAGAACTTTGGACAAAATAAATGGACTTGTTACTTCAAAATCCAAGTTGCCTAAAGCAACTCTCTTATGGTTTAGGGGAAGGTGCTTAGCATTTATCAGTATTTAAAAACAGGTGGACTTCAGAGCCCGTGCACTGCAGAAGTGAGGAGAGACTCTCAACTTGCGGTGTTATGGGGAGAACTGTAATCTCAGTCAGAAGAAGAGATGAGAGTCATGCACCCAACGTGGGTCTTCAGGTGGACCACATCTTTACCCTTCTGATCTAACCCCAAGTAATAGTATCTTAATTATTGTACAAGGTAAATGATGCATGCTAATCACTGTATATGGAGTAGTGCAGTTTTACAGGGCTATTAGAGACGCCCAAAACAAAGCACCTTCTTTTTAGCCCCCTTCTCTGTATATGATTCTTACCTCACCTCCATCACTACCATCTAGTAAGCAACTGATGTTTCAAATCCAAGCCTTCATCTCACCCCTAAAAAAGTAAAAATCTCTGGAGATACAGCCAGGGGAAAAAGCATTTTAAATCTGATATCTGATTAATTTTTTGAAGTATATTGATGTTCTTTAAGTTGCTTGTTTTTTTAAAAGCAATTTAAATATTTGTATAAAATTTGTAAGTTCTCTGAGGTTATGTAGAACTAAAATATAAATCTGCTATCTGGATGATTTTTAAGACTAAGACAAGAGAAGTCTCATGGCTGGCATTTGTCACCGTATGACTAAACTGGCTATTATTAAACCCATTTTAGACATTTCCTTGGTTGCTCAATAGGAAGAAATGAGACAAAGAATGGCAAGATGTTCAGTGTCAAGTAAGAGCTGTGGCCCTGCCAGAACAGTGCAGCAGGGCTGCCATGGACTTCTCTATGACTTACATGGCAAAGGGTAAAGGGCAGACACTTTGGGTGCGCATTGCCCTACGTCAGAGCATAGCTGTACACACAGAATGAGCTTCTGGCACATTCTCCAGAAGCGACATTCGTTGAAGTAGAGGTGGGAGCCAAGCAGCACTGAAGGAGGGGGGTAGAGGGACAAGAAGCTGGGATCCATGATGCCAGGAAACTGCTTAAAGCACGATTTCGTCAATACGTGTTTTCATTGCAATGTGTAGTAACATTTTATTTATTTGGATTAAGCTTATTATTTCTTAAATATTTAATTTTTAGGAAAAAGAAACCAATCAGTTGAAAAACAGTAAAATAAATTAAGTGCCTTATAAACTCCACATGTTTATCCAAATTCGCTCCAATTGCTATCTCTTTCATGGACTGCATTTCATCCGTAATTGTACATTTTGACAGTTGGTTTTTGCTTAGCCCTGGTTTGGAACTAGAGATCCTTGGCTTCTGCCTTCCCAGTGCAGGGGTTACAGGTGTGTGGCATGGACCTTTGAAAACATCCATAGTTTAGAATGGATTCCATACTGTGAGAAAGGGCAGTGGAGTCAAAACACTATCATTCATTTATTTTTCTTTTAAAATCAATGTACAGAGTAATAGAGTTCATCATGTTTTCAAATAAAATATTACTCACTTTCCTCTCTCCTTCTCTCAATGCCCCAGTTTCCT
Organism: Ondatra zibethicus; assembly: GCA_004026605.1. Classification (NCBI taxonomy): domain Eukaryota; kingdom Metazoa; phylum Chordata; class Mammalia; order Rodentia; family Cricetidae; genus Ondatra; species Ondatra zibethicus. Next base: position 24,034 of record PVIU01011820.1, read on the forward strand.
TCTTAGTAGTTAGTCATCTACTAACCACCAGAGCCACTTCTGAGTCTATGGTTGCTATCACACTTAAGTTCTCTAACACCCGTCTGCCCTCCTGGTCTCTTTTCTAACTCTGTTGCCTGTACCTACCCTTACCTTTCACACATGTTAATAAAAACACTGAAAAGATTCAGAAGAGTGTGTGAATTTAGTTTATTCTTTTGAAGTACTTCTCTCACTTGACATGGTACTCTCCACCCAATTGTTGAAACTTTCATGATTTCAGTATTCTTTACAGCAGAATAAAATTCCACTCTGTATACATACTGCATTTTCTGGTCTATGGGTAGTCATCTAGGCTGGCTCTATTTTCTGGTCTTCTATGGGTAGTCATCTAGGCTGGCTATATTTCCTGGTCTTCTGTAGGTAGTCATCTAGGTTGATTGCATTTTCCTGCTATCATGAATAATGCAGCAATAAACATGCATGTTCAACTATTTCTATGGCAGGATACAGACTTTTTATGCCCAGGGTGATATATCTGGTACCTAAAGTAATCATATAGATTTACATATTATCTGTACTAGTTTATAGTCCCATCAGTAGTGCCTGAAGTTTTCTCCTTCCTCCATCCCCACCATGATCTGCTGACATCTAATTTTTCTCTTGCCATTCTGAGATGGCTGAAATAAAATTCAAAATAGTTTTATTTGCAGTTCCCCAATATCTGGTGATGTTGAATGCTTAAAAAAATACATATGGAACATTTATGTTTCTTTTTGGAGAATTAATCTGTTCATTTTACAAGCCCAATTATTACCTGAGAGTTTTGGTTTTTTGGTATTTAATTTTTGGCAGTTCTTTATGTATTCTAGATCTGTACTTCTAATTTAATTCTTTTTTGGGTTGTGATCAGTTTTCCAGCACTGTTTGTTGAATGAACTTTCTTGAGCCATTTGTCAAAAATTAGGTAGCCATTGTTGAAAGCACAATATTTGATGATAAAAAGTTCTTGCTTTTATTAGCAGTATATCCTCTCCCTCTATGTAATAATTTGGATATTCAAGCAAACAAAATTTATTTTGTTTAAGTTTTACTTGCTGTGACAGAAATAGTGAGCTACAATAAATTAGTCGATTTGAATATTTCACATTAATGTTCAACTTGGAGTCTCTTGATGGCAACTTGTTTTGATGCTTGTAAAATGAGCAGAAATTAAAGAGAAAAACACAAATAATTTAATTCATTAAGGAAGATTGGAAGGCTTATGTACCTATATAGTTTCTCTCCGTAGAAACTGAAAATAGCATAATATTTGGGTACACAGTCAGCAAACAACTATCAAATCAATTAAAACATATATTTGAAACAAAAATAGGGATAATTTTATCTTTTATTCTTCTTTCTTTCTTTTTTTTTTTGAGGCCAAGTTTTATTGAACTCCTGGCCATTCTCCTGTGTTACCCACCTGAATGCTGAGATTACAGGTGTGTGCCACCTTGCCCAGCAAAGACAGACATCTGAGGCTTCCTGCCCTAGTGACAGACAGCAGTTGAACACTGAAGTTATGAGTCCTCATTTCATTAGCTAATTTAGCATTTAATTTACCTGCCTATATCATACCTTTGATAAATGAAAGTGTGTGTGCCAAGTTCACCCCCACACACACACACCCAGGAACTCATGATTTTTGTCATTTAAAATCTATGCAATTTATTATAAAATGTCCTAAAATCTAAAGGAGAATGTAACATGAAAATTACCCTAGAAACACGTAGTCCTAAATGGGCTGTTTTCATCAAACCCCTCCCCTCAGCGCTCAGGAAGCTATGTAGAAGAAGAGGCAGAAAGATTTTAAGAGCCAGTGGGAATGGGGGACACTAAGGAAACAGTGTCTCCAAACAAGGATAGTAGGGCTTACCCACATGTAAACTCACTCAGATACTGTGGCGGCGAGCACATGTCCAAACCAGGCAGGATCCCAGTGCTGAGATGGGTATACCGGCGCCTGTCCCTAACCAAGAAGCTACCTCCATTCAACAGTTTGCTTGCAAAGAAGAGTTAGTTTTCTCCTTTGGAGTCTCGCTGGAGAAAGGGCAGGCCTGATGCCCAGTAGTAGATACCAACACAAAATGAACTCAAGGGTACTTTTGTAGATATTTTTTGTCTCATAATGCTTTACCTGGGCATTTAAAAAGATCTCACTGGCCTTGTATATTATGTATATTGTATATTTGCTTGTATATTATGGTTTTTGATTTTTATTTTTATGGGTTTTGTTTGTATGTGTGTCTGTTTCTTGTGCTTCTTCTTTTCCTTTTTAAAATTCTAGTTTGTTTGTTTTATTTGCCTGTTTGTTTTCTAAAGAGAAAGAGAAAGAAGGCATGGAGTTGGATGTGGGGAGACAGGGAGGATCTGGAAGGAGATGAGGGAGGGGAAACTGTGATAAAAATAGGTTGTTTGAAAATAATTTATTTTCAATGAAAAAAGTGAAGAAAATTACTCTATAAAGTTTTTCTCCAAAGTTTATAAAGCATAATCGTATTCATTTTGGTAAATGTATATGTATTTTGATAGGACCATGCTTCCCAGTCACCAGCTCTTGAGATGTCCCATGCTGACCATATTGGAGACATTCTCTTTAGTTACCATGGAAAGATTGGTTTGAATAATTCTGGTACATCATAGATGGGGGATTTTTCAGAAACACACACACACACACACACACACACACACACACAAACACACACACACACACACACACACACACACACATTAGAAATCAATTAAGAAAACCCAAACAGTTTGACCCTTTTTTCTGGTCTTCAATGGGGGCTGCATACAGTGAGTGGGACTTTAGTTCTCTGTTGTCTCTACTCTGTGTGACCTTGGAAAGATGGGCGACCTCAAAAGCCAACCCCTTCCTGAATGAACCTTAGAGCATGAATCCTTAGAAAGTGGAGAAAGTTCCTATGCTGAATAAGTTTAGGAACTGGATCAAGTGGGTTTTCACTCTAGGATGGAACTGAAACATGTTTCAAGATATGCTCTGTGTGTATGTGTGCAGGGTCACACAGTACGCTCACGTGTATGTGCACGTGTTCATGCCTCAGACACATCCTTTGAAAGGTGACCTATCTTTACTTCCTTAGAGACGATGAGGGTAAACAAGACTAAACAATACAGCCCACTTCAAAAACCGGACATGTCTGTCTGTGCCTGTGTTATTTGGCAATGATGTAAAATAAAATGAGTTTTGTTACTGTCTGAGATACTAAGGATTAAACCCAGAGCCTTCCACATGCTACACAGCCAAAAAATGATCCGTCTTCAGCCCTGACCTGTTATTCTTTTTAATGAAATTCTCCGTGTCTTTCTAAGATGTTTGTCATTTTACAGGCCACAAACTTTTCAAATTTTTCTTTAAAGATTTACCTGGAAGCCAGGTGTGTTGGCACATGCTTTTAATCCTAGCATTTGGGAGGAAGAAACAGGCAGCTCTCTGTGATGTTGATGCCAATGTGGTCTACAGAGTGGGTTCTCGGACAGTCAGGGCCATGTAGAGAGACCCTGTCTCAAAAAAATACAAAATAAAATAAAATAATCTGGGTCAGGAGTCAGAGGCTCTCTGATTCCTGTGAATTTGAGGTCAGCCTGGTGTGCACAGAAAGTTCCATGGCAGCCTTGGGTACATAGTGAGACTTTGTCTCACAAAATATATTAAAATCATAGCTATATTTATTGACATAAGAGGGACAACATTTTAAAAGGTTAAACAGCTATAGAAAACAATTAGATTATATTTGTAAGAAGGCCTCTTTAAGCATCCTTGGAGTAGACACAGGCTGGCAGTTTGGGAGTTAAAGGACATGAAGAGATGATGTCACACATGGGGTAACTCTGTAACGCACCTGCTTACGCCCTAGCAGATCCAATGCAGAGTTCTACCAGTATTGTTGACTAGCCATATATTCCTTCATCACCATCAAAGAGGGACTTGCCTGAACCAAGTGTAAAAAACTTGGTGACTCTGTTGCACACAGGTCAATATGTTGTTGGAATTGCTCTGCTGTTGGTTTTCCTCTGACAGCATCTTCTGATTTGCCAAAGTAAAGAAAAAAATTGTTTATGGGACTCAATAGTGGATTATGTAATAAATAAATAACTCACTTGCAGGAGTCAGGCTTTAAGATTTCAGTGTGTGATCTGCATTGTGGAGGAATGTTTGTATTACTAGAAAAAGCAAGGAACAGAACACTCTTCTGCACAGAAATATATCACAAAGTGGGAAAGTCTTCACTTATTCTTCTCAAACCTAGGAACTCTGTGCAGAAGGGACACTGAAATTGTGAATCCAGGACTCCTAAGCCAGTCAAGGTTTTGGGTTCTTTTATGTTTGTTGGGAATTATAGTTACTTACCCTAGGAACATGTGTTGATTACCAATGGAGCCATGTAGGCAAAGCTTCTCCAATGATGGGAGCTCAGTTGTCAGTACCAGGCCTCTGTAGGAAGCCTGATGCACAACTCTGCTGTTCCTCCATCATGTTCCTCCAGAGTTCTCAGTTTGACAAACGAGCTCTTTGGGAGCTATCACTGGCTTACTTTATCAACCCCATCTCTTGTCCTTTCCCCCATATATCCCAAATGGAAGTCACACAGAATTACTTACAAACATCCACAGTGTCCGAACACACATTCCTATTTCCTGAAGGTTCACTCATTTACCTCCTTACTGCCTTGCCACACACGATGCTGCCCAAATGTTGAGTTTTATGGGGCTTTCCTTTGGTTGTCATCTCCATTGTTGTTTTTGGGCTCCCTGCACCTTGATGGATGGATGGGTGTCAGCTCTTCCACCTTTCTGCGCATTTCGAAGCTAGCTTGCCTGTGAGTGTGTCTAAGATACAGGTGAATTGTTGCTAATGAGGTGGATGACTTTTTCTTCCTGGTTTTCTTGAACCACATATGTGAAGATATATTTTTTCCCTAAAGAACTCTAACACATGCAATATTAATAAAGCCATATGCCACCCCTTTCTCGCTGTCAAGAATCATACTGATAACGCTGAAAATGTGTGCCTGTTTCAAAAAGAATCATATGACTCTGCTAACTGCATTCCTGGTAAAAACTTGGCCCTCTGAAACATAAATGTATGTTTTATCGGGCAATTGTTTCTTAATAATCTAGTTCTATTTTTTTATGACTTAGAGGGGAAAATCCTACGTTAAGAAATTGTAGATACAAATTTCAAAGTAGTTTAGAAACAGTAACATTATTCATATGTATTAAAGTGAGAGTTTACAGTGCTTAAATTCAAAAGTTCTAGGTATTTGTGTAAACAATGACACTATATCACCTAAACATAATGAATAAAAAATAGTGTTACAAAGATAAAATGGGAATATAGAACACACACACACATGCACAACTTTAAAAGGAACATACCTTTATAAAAGGGAACAGAGTATGAGGGTCCTAGAGTCATAGAATTTTGGGGTTTTCAAGACTTCTTATTTATCGTATGCTGAAATATTGTCGCAACTTAGATTTCCCATTTTTTCCTTTCTAGGCTAAATTTACAGATGACTGTAAGTTCAGGGAGAGATTTCAAGAAAACAGCTATAATACCTACGCATCAGCAATCCACAGAACGGAAAAGACTGGGCGGGAGTGGTACGTGGCCCTGAACAAGAGAGGGAAGGCCAAAAGGGGCTGCAGCCCAAGGGTCAAACCCCAACACGTCTCCACACACTTCCTACCCAGATTCAAGCAGTCGGAGCAACCTGAACTTTCCTTCACGGTCACTGTACCAGAAAAGAAAAAGCCACCTCGTCCGGTGAAACCAAAGGTCCCCCTGTCGCCACCTCGCAGAAGTCCCAGTCCAGTTAAGTACAGATTGAAGTTTCGCTTTGGATGATGCTCTTCCTAGCCTTGTGGGAAACCATTATTCTGCCTCAGGACCTTCTACAGGCGACATGGAGCCCTGAAGAAAGCGCTCAGGCGCAGTGTCCTTCCGTCCCTCTGCTGTGCTTACACGTATGGAAGTCAGGTCATTGTTTCACTTTGACTGGAACAAAACTGTTTATTTTATTTTATTTTTAATTTTAAATAGACACAGAAGTGAAATTCTCAGTAGCGATCCAGGGAACATCCCTTCAGCTCAGTAAGGTATAAAGGCTTCGTGATTAGAGGACGTTTAGCATTCTACATTTCTAGAATGTTCAATAGCCTGGACTATATGTATTTTTCTGACTTTTACAGATCAACCTGAAAGAACATACATGATACATTTTTATTTTTCTTTTCCAAAGAATATTTTAATGCAGATAAAATATTTTATAAACGTTTGTTTTTTAAGGTACCTCTACACTGAGCATATTTTCTTACTTTTATTATTTTAACAAATGTGCCACAAGCAGTTCATCTATTGCTATTCATGAACTATAAACATTTTGATAGATTCTCTGGTAGCATGTGGCTCTCCTTTGCATTTTTTTTCTTCACTGCATTGTTTACTTTGTTGTAGCCATACCTCAAGTCGTGTAAAATTAGTTCTACTTTTTAAAATGTTTAAATGTGCTTCCGTAGCCACAGAGGCTCAGCTTGGAGGTGTGTATTGTGTTTAAAGTCATGGCATTATGTGGAATCCTACCATGTTAGTGGCTGGGCTCTCACGGTTAGAACCTGGAAAATATGAGGATATTCTGATGAGTTTAAAGGTTGGATATAAAGAAAAGGAAGGAAGCCAAAGCACAGCAAGTGTGCAGCATCTGTGTCGATCTAATTCTGTCTCTTGCTTCTCCTTTTATCTACCCCTTGCTCTCATTCAAGAACAGCTGAAGGAATACATTTTATTCTGTCCATCAAGCATACACCGTGAAACTGGAGTGCTTAAAAATACTTCTATGACTCTCTGTTATCTTTACTGTACAGACCCACAGAGAGCAACTAATTAGGGTGTGTGTGTACATGTGAGCACGCACACGTGTGTGTGTGTGTGTGTGTGTGTAACTGAAGGAGATGAATCACGGCCAGGTATTCATGTTGAGACTCATGGTCAAAAACACTCCTGTTATTCAATCAAACAGCTTTGAGCTTTCTATCCTAACGGCAATGACTATAGTGAGTGGGTCTTCTCTACTGTAAGAAAAGGTGATGGAATCCGACACAGAAGCTTAATTTGGGAATTTGACAAATTGAAAATGACATTTCATTCCCAAACACTGAATAGAAATCACAGAAAGTTTAACTTACGAGGAGTTACAAAATTTATTTTCTTGATAATCATTTTTATGGATATCTATGAAATATAAGTGTTCATCTTATATTCGTGAATGCTGCAATAAAATGTGTAATAAAATGTGTAGATGATTATTAGATGTGTGTCTTCCATAAAGCAGAAGCATTCATACAAGCTTGTACCTTATATTCTGGCATATTTGAAGAATACTGATAAATACTTTACTTAAAACCAAGCATGACTTTCTTTGGTACACAAACCAAGACACTTCAAAGACACATCAAAATTGAACTTAGTGCCACAATACAGGTTGCATTGTTTTTATGGAAACAAACTGTACATGTATATGTTATGTGTAATATGTCTAGAATTAAAGTATCATGTGTACAGTCTAGAAGTTCATTATAAAGTCAGAAATTTGACTAAATCTCACACTCAACACATGATTTTTTTAATGTAATGAATTGCTCCCAATTTTGATTAGCATATACTTTAGAATACTCCTGATTAAAGAGGCGATGGTGATTTGCACAAACCAGATTACATCGAACTCCTATGGTACTGCCACATGGCCCTCTCTACGCAGGACAAGATTGCAAATCCTCCTCTAGTTTATTTCAGTGTCTTGTGAAAAACTGTGAACTCCTTATCGAGTTATTAGACTACACAGAGAAACAGACTAGGAATCGTGTTAATAAATGGGGAAGGAACAGATGACAGCTAACAAATTAATGTATACACCAAATCAACTAAATACTACTCACACTCTTTACTACGACACATAGCTTATCTTGTACTTTGAGTTCGATTTAATTAGCGTATGAAGGTTAAATTAGGAGAGCAACCAAATATATATTATATACATGTCAGAACTAATTAATTTCAGACTTTAATGCCACGCTGAAATTAAAAAAAATAGATTACACTTATCTGAAGTTTGCTGGCAATATATGGTTACATTTAATTAAAGCATAGTTAAGCCAAAAGCTTCAATTAAGTGAATCATGTATAGATTTTTTTTTTTTTTTTGGTTTTTCGAGACAGGGTCTCTCCGTAGCTTTGGAGCCTGTCCTGGAACTAGCTCTTGTAGACCAGGCTGGCCTTGAACTCACAAAGATCCACCTGCCTCTGCCTCCCGAGTGCTGGGATTAAAGGAGTGCGCCATCACCGCCCAGCTCATGTGTAGATGCTATGCATACATACAATTCCTTCTGATTTTTATTTATTTACTTATTGACAATAGACAGGGATTCTTTCTGTGTATTCCTGACTGTCCTGGAACTCCCTCTACAGATCAGGTTGGACTTGAACTCACAGAGATCAACCTGCTTCTGCCTCCTGAGTGATGGGATTAATGGTGTGACTCACCACGAGCATTTTTTTTAATAACTAGATCATCTATTGTCAAACAAAGCTTCTGGATTAGAATTCTGTTCATCCAAAAAGTGTCATTATTTAGGAAGCCAGTTTGTGCCCAACAGATACAAACATCAGGCTGATACTTCTGTTTTGTCAGTTGTTTATGTTTGAATTTTAGTTCACGGTATTCGTTGTCTGGAAATACACAGAAATAAAGAGAAGAGTCCAATAGGATGATCAGCATCACAGTTCCACAAACCAACCTTTGCTCCCATCTAAAGAAACTAATTATGAATAACTGTGAGATGAGCCACCTTCGTCCTCTCACCCGGGCTAGAGTGGCCCCACAATATAATAATGATAAAAAATACTGAAAAGAGGCATGTCCAAATGACACTCCGTTTAGGAATTAGCAAGAAAGAACAAGTCAGACAGGCAAATTAATTACTTAAATTACTTGTAAAATATTTAAAAGAGAGGGACCCCTAGATAAAGCATGACAACTCTCAATTGTCTTTTAGTTTTTAGCCTAGTTGTAGAAAACTGTGTTGGAGGTAATATTTTCATCTCATGAAGACAGAGATAGAATTACTTCCTAATTTGAACTCTTTGTCCCTTTTGAAAGTCTTGGAGATAAGAGACAAAAGTCAGAGGAAGCCATCTTATACCTACCGGTCTAAGGCAGTGGTTCTCAACCTTCCTAATGTAATCTGTAAATACAATTTCTCATGTTGTGGTGACCCCCAAACCATAAAAATGTCCTTGCTACATCATAACTGTAATTTTGATACTGTTATGAATCACAATGTAAATATCTGTGCTTTTTATGATCTTAGGTGACCCCTGTTAAACGGTCATGACCCATAAATTGAGAAGCACTGATCTAAGCTGTACTAAGTTATTCAGGCATGCCTCAAGTCATCAAAGAGCATTTAAGTGATTATAAGTTACGACATATGGTAGTTAATCCATCAAGAGCTCTTCAACACTCTCCAGCTTACTATTTTCACGCCACAAGTTACTAGGTCCTAACATGACCTCTACCATTTGATCTTTAATATCATCTCCAGTTTTATTACAATAAATTGCATGAGTTTTCAAATATTAACAATTCTTGTTAGCTCTACCAGGGAACTCCTACAGCTGATGAACACCTTTAGTGAAGTGACTGGACACAAGATTAATGGGAAAAAAAATCACTAGCCCTCCTATAGACAAACGATAAATGGGCTGAGGAAGAAGTCAGGGAAACACCACCCTACACAGTAGCCACAAATAATATAAAATATCTTGGTGTAACTCTGACCAGGCAAGTGAAAGACCTGTGTGACAAGAGACAAGAACAGTTCTAATTAGCTTTCAAAAAGGGCATAGTTATTTTTTAGATTCAACTAATAATCTACATCTGGATGTGTTGAGGAATATATTATTTTCAAGTGTGTGGCTTTTGTTTAACTCTATGAAGCTGTGATTCTTTGCCTGTCTAAAACACCTGCCAGTCTAATAAAGAGCTGACCGGCCAATAGCGAGGCAGAAGCAAGGGTAAGTGGGGCTGCCAGGCAGAGAGTATAAATAGAAGGAGAAATCTGGAAGGAGAGAAGAAGAGCAACAACAGAACAGGAGAGGAAGACAGCAACCCAGCTATACAGCAAGCCACAGAGAAAGAAATAAAGTAAGGTATACAGAAATAGAGAAAGATTAAAATCCAGAGACAAAGTAGTCAGGGTAACATAAGAAAAGCTGTCAAAAAACAAGCCACACTATGGCCGGGCATTCATAAGCAATAATAAACCCCCATGTGATTTGTTTGGGAGCTAGGTGGTGGGCCCCTCAAAAAAGCCAAACTAGCAAAACATCACACAACGTGGATGGAAATCTCGTGAAAATAACAAAGTCAAGGAAGTAAGAAATACATGTAATTTTAAAAGAACCAATCTTAGCTCAAAAAAAATTGCTGGGATAGAACCAGTAGAAGAGTGTTTATTAGAATGTAGAACGCTCTGTGTTTGATCCTTAGAACTAAACAACTGACCAAAAGTGAGATTGACTCTTACAACATTAAGGTCATACTTGAGTTCAAGATTTTATGGATGATAAGGAAAGTAAGTATGAATTAATACAGAGGGCAATGGTTCGGGCAGCATCATTGGTCACATCATCTTTTAATGTTCCTTTTGTAATAACAATTCCATATTCTGAAAGCCTTCCAGAATCTATGAAGAACTGTGAGCAGTTCTTTCTTGACATCCTTGTTTTGAATAAGGATAACTCCCCACACAACATCCAATCACTGTTTTCTTACTTTTCAGGCACTCAGGATGCTTTCTCTAAAGTTCTAACTTGCACAAGTACCGAGCTACTGAGATATGTTTGATCTGCCCAATACTCATTCAATATATTCTTTGTGTCTCTTATTTTTAAATTTTTGAAGGAGCATACATGCACTTATTGTACTTGACAGTCTGATATTAGGCAAATGGCTCTTATGAAATCCTATTAGCTGGTAGTAATTTTGAATATATTTCTGTGACAATAATTTGTAGAGGTCACTGGATATGTGACTTATTCACAGAGTTTAGTATACACATACAGATCTAGGTCCCTGGTACATGCTAGTTGTCTAAAAATTTTAGGATGCATTGATTGATAAGTAAGATGTACTTGAGGAAATCTATCCCAGGTAAGAGAATTACATGTTAGATATGAGATTAGCCCCTTCATTATGAGTGAGAACATCCACTCTCTATGTCCCTGTACTTAGATTCTTTGCACACCAATTGTAAGACCAAATGAAAACTGCCAGGCACTTAGGAGCTGCTTTAGGTACCAATACATTAGTCAGCATGTGACACTCCAATTTCATTGATCATTGCAAAAATAGGTTACTATGCAAATCCTGATTTTTTTGCTATTTGTAAGGCAAACAAGCTGCCTAGTGAGATGTCAGTAGGTATCAGTGTGGGCGTGAAGACATTTCTCTTTCGGTAATTTATTTCTAGATGTGTTTTTCCCCTTTCTCCGATAAACTCTCTCAGAGAAGACTGAGTTTTTCTGTACCCCGCAGGGAGATTAGTGAATGTATAATCACACAGTGACAGGTCCCGTTCCAATGTGTTTCTCATTAAATTCTCTGTCGGTCCCTCTGTGGGAAACTGGGAAATTTATCAGATTTTCATCCGGGGAGGTGAATTTCTGCTGAGGAGGCAACACGACTTCTTTCACTCTCCAGAGAGCAATTACGGCTGTGCATTCACCAGCAGTTTGGTATTTTATGGCAGGCTTTCTGGAGAATGTGTGCATTCCACACTCTGACACATGCTATATATTTACATTTTTTAAAAAGTTTGCTTGTTGTCCTACATCTACCTTCACAAAGGGCCCCTGAGAGTAAGTGTTCCTGCATAGTAGATTAGTAAAGGTATAAAAACCTTTAGAAAAACACTACTTCTATTACACTCCCTATTTCCACAGAGTACCCGAGACAATGAGTTTAAATTTTGGAGAGGAAAACAGCATACAAGCAGGACATTCTCTGTCAACGTCAATTCGGTCTTTCAGCATGAAGGATGCGCTACCACAGGGTGAAGACGTGGTATTGCTTAGAGAAAGGGTAACGGAAGTCATCGACACGGCTTCTACAAAAATCCTTCGAGGGCTGGAGTTTCAGGAAGCAATGATTAGGAAGGGAAGCTGTGTCCATGTTAAAGTTATCACAGTAGCTGTATCATTACAGATTAAAATTGGGTCACCTCTGCAAACTTACTTTTACCTTGGGAATAATGTTGTCTAAACTCTTATCCTTCACTCTGCAGAGAGAAAAAGAGTAACTGAAATAAACACACGAGCATTTGCCAGCTTGTGGTGCAGAGCAGAAACCACAAGAACTCTCTTTATTAGTCCTGGGAATTTGATGTTTAATGCTGTAAAAATCAACTCAGTCAAACAAAACTCCAAGGTCCAAAGGAGCCAATGCAAACTAAATGAATAATGACTTCATGGTTGCTAATAATGTATGCTAGGCACCACTAATAAATTTCAGCCACACTCAATGCCCAGTTCAGCTCATACCTGGCATTATAGTGAGGTTCTAGAGGTAAAATTAGATGTAATACCTGCTTGAGGGAAGCTTGCATACTTGTTTATATTATCATGACAGTAAATCCTAGCCTTAGAATGTTATATTCAGCTCTTAGTCTATTAAAAATGGTACTTATTCTTGCCCAAGAAATTCAATGTTAGTATACTGTTTACCATGACAGACCCAAAAGCTTAAGTTGTATATAAGTTGTATTAAGTTGGCTATACTTTCTATTTTGGACGTTATACACAAGTGACCTTGATATTCCTTTCTAAGAATGTCTAGCATGTTTTCCACATATATTGAGTTATAGGGTACTTTCAAGGGTACAAGACTGTTCTATGTTCACTTAAAAATAATGAGATCTCGAGAACATAGCAAAATATAGTATGCGATTTTTAAAAAGCTGACTACAGAGTCTGTCTGTTACAGGCAGATACTTGACAGCAAGAATTAGAAGAAAAAGAAAACAATCTGATCTCAGAGTTTCTCAGAAATGGGAAACACTGACCTGTGCTCCCCAGAGTCTGGTTATTTTCGAGATGAGGATATCTACAGCACAGAAGCAAGTAGAGAATTAAGACATCTGGAAGAGAATCTGGGCCAGAATGTACCTTCACTTTCCAGCTGCCTTCCTACCTGCTTCCTGCAGGAAAAAAAAATGTTAACAATTTAGCACATTTTAAATAAAACATCCCCTCCCACTGTTAGTCTTAGACAAGGGATTATGTATCAGACTCCCTCTGGGAACAGCTGCTCCGTTTTGGACTGCTGGGGTTAGTGCAAATGAACCTCCCCCAGGACATATGAGGGGGCTGGCAGATGCCCCTGCTCTACCATGGGTGTTAGAGGCACCTTTCCCGAGGTTTCAGCCAGCGTTCTCTAACATTGGCTTGCCGACAGTAAATATTTCATGTCTTTTCCCCTGAGGCTGTGCTCAAAGGACCACCCTGCGAGTATCTGGCTTTGTGGTCACAGATTCGTGCCGTGGGCGGTGAGGTGGGTGTGGAGCCCGAGGCAGGATGTGCCAGCAGGATCCAAAGTGGTTGAAGTTCAGGATCAGTAGTCTGGCTTTAGGGAATCTGGAGCGTACTCTATGTCAACACTTGTTCTGGGAGAAGAAGCATGTCCACCGGAGGATTATCGTCAAGCATCTGCGTGACTCATCGAAGGGTTAATGGAAGGAGACATTCATAAGAGGTGAGGCTGCAGGCTAAGAGAGAACTAAGAGCCTCGCTGACATACAATGACTCTCCCTGTCAGAAAGGTCAAAACACTGAATGAGCATAATCCATATTTTATTTGCTACGTCTGAGCACTGTACACACAAGGATCGCTTTCAAGAGACCTCCCCAGTGTCGCTCTGTGCCACTCTCAGCCTTCGTGTTTCCAGGAAACCCATCTTCCAGGAAGAGGTTCTAATCACGGTACAGACAGAAGAGCAACCTGGATGGAGGAAGGAAACGTGAAAGAGAACCCACAGGGGACCCTGTTTTTATGTTCAGAGGGCGCTTGACATTCTTATGAACTGAGGAACCCACAGGAGACCCCTTTTTTATATTTAGAGGGCACATTTGACATTCTCATGCACACGAGAACGTTATAGAGTACTCATAAACAATAACAGATTCAAAAGACATTGGCAATGTCTGTACAATTCTAAAATATTTCCTTACTGAAGCGTGTTTCTGAGGCATGAACTCTTGGCTGTCCCTTCACAGCATTAGATTCTATATGCCCTACAAATCATACTAAAGCACGTGGGTTGTTGTTCCTGAAATCACGTGATCATATTAGGGGCTTACCAATATTTCTAAAAAATCTCTCAAAAAGTAGATTTCCTTCCTTCACAAAACAGATTTTTTAAAATTTATTTATTTATTTTTACTTATCCAAAGTCATCAAGTGCCCCTGATCTTTCTGCACCCTCCTCCCAACCCAAGGCCCGCCCCTTTTGTCTATTTAAGACTTCTCTTCTTCTCCTGGTCATGGGACTGAGGACTCTGTTCATCTTCTACCCCCATTCTTTTTGCCCTATACTCACTTTGTTATTTTATCTCTGACGTGTGTGTATGTGTGTGTGTGTGTGTGTGCATGTTTGTGCATGTGTATGTGTGTGTCATGATGGTACCCAAGTTTAAGCCTCCGTTCTCAACCTCCTGAGCATGTCTCAAATTTAACTCTTATTCCCAAACTCCTTTAAGTTCCTTCTACAGTTCAGTCAATGGTACGATGACTTACTTGAGAATTTGAGTTAGACATCTGGAGATCATTCTTGTGTTTTTTGCTTTCTCTCCGAACCCTCATTCAAGCTACTAGTGGCAGCCTTGTCTAAACCCTCAAAATACATAAGACATCACTTCTATCCATTCTAAACCACTTTCATCTTCAGCTTCATCTGCTGATATAGCCTTCAACCTTGTTGGTCTGCTTTCTTAGTATGGGAGGTTTTCAGAGAAACCAGAGTGAAAGTTTTAGCATAGAAATTGTTTAATTTTTCTTCTCAGAAATCTTCAGTGGTGTCTTAGGTCCCCTGGGAAAGGTTTTGGTCCTTACCTCACTTTCATGTCGTATCTTCTCTTCTTTTCCATCTCAGGAGCTCTGTCTTGACTACATCTGTTTAGGATGCCTCTCCTCTGGTTCCTCATCAGGTCCACACTCTCCTCAGAGATGTCCTCCTGGAGGTTCTGTTTGAAGGGTCTTCTCCCTGCTCTATCAATCCCCTTCTTATTTTGTTTGTTTTGTGTTTTTGAGACAGGGTTTCTCTGCAACCTTGGAGCCTGTCCTTGGACTAGTTCTTGTAGACCAGGCTGGTCTTGAACTCACAGAGATCAGCCTGCCTCTGCCTCCTGAGTGATGGGATTAAAAGTGTGTAACACCACCACCCAGCCCCTTTTTATTTTTTAAGAATAATTTTCATATCACTTAACTGTTTTGTTCTTTTGTGTTATGGTTTCTTCACAGGTATGTATGTGGTCTGTCTCCCACCCAGCAGAATCTAAGTACTTTGACTTCTTCATGGTAGTATTTCTGGTCCCTAACAACATATCTAGCACAAAGGAGGTACCCAAAATTTGTTGACTGAACAAGTACAGTTGGCTCTGTGACAGCACTTGTTTTAAAATACTATTTCCTCCCAGCTTGATATACTAGAGAGCAAATCAAGCATGGTGTGAGCCTTGCATTCGAATATGCAATTTCATCCGTGAAGAGTCATTAGCAACACAGTTGGACTAAACTGAGAATACACTCTATGCACACTCCTATATCTTATGAGATTAGTGAGCCAAAGCTATCTGCTTTTGATGACAACTTTACACCTGCTTCAGAGGTATGATGGCCTGAACTGTGTGGTTTCCAGCATTCATATGTTGAAGCTCTGACCACTAATGTGGAGATAATGACAACACAGAGACAATTAAGAGTAAATGGAGGCATAAGGTGGGGTCCTAATTTGAGAGGACTCACATCTAAGAAACTCAGGAAAGACAGAGTTCTCTTTCTGCCTCTGTATAGAGGAACAGTTTGTAAGAAGGGGGAGCATGGTAACAGCCATTTGCAAACCAGTCAGTGTTCCTAACCATGGAACCACCTCCCCAGCCTTCTTTCTTTCTTTACTGTTACAGTAAAGATTTTGCCATATTTATTGTATTAATTCATGTTTTCCCCCCATAATTTTACATATCCAAAACATTAACACTATTTTCATTGTGTTTCTTTCCTTTTAAATTTTGTGCTCTTAACCCTGTTTTTCCTATATGTCCTATGATTTTTATTGAGCAATTTTGCATGAAGTAGTGGCTCTTAGAAGTTGGTGTGTTGTGTGATACAGAAACTACTATCTTTGGTTCTTTGTGATTTAGAAAAACTTACCCTCATTACACTGATGATGCAGAAAATTGATGCCTAAGGCCAACTTAATGCGTATACTTTGTGAGGTACCTTCTGATATTAGTACCCATTTAAAGTGATAAAACAGCTTTCACCTCATCATCTCCAAAGAGCTGTCATTTTGTGCTGATATTTACCAAGCAAAGGAAATGAAGATATACGGCTTAGATAATTTAAGTCCAAAGTCTACAACTGACAATATAGTTACAATGAAAATTTAGATAGTATACCCTTGTTACTGGGTTCAATAAATTGAGTTAACAATTGCCTGACGCATACTTTATTTTATTTTTAGGTCACATATACATTAATTATTAAGTCATATCAGTTTCAAATTGTACAGATCAGCAGCAATTAAAAATAAATACATTAATATATAAATAACCACTTGAATGCTTTTACTTTTTGAGTGTATCTTAAACTGGCCTTGAATTCCTGATTGTCCTCTCTCCATGTCCCAAGGTCTGGGATGAAGGATGGGCGTCACCATACTAAGGCTTAAGCACAGTTTCACAAGGCCTTATGTCTTATTATCAGATAGTAGTTCTCTGATTTGCTGTAAGAAGGGAAGTAAAAGGACTAGAGAAGACTCATTGCTCCCCTGCAGCTTCATGTGTTCTTCAAGCCTCTTGCCTCTAAGCTCTCTGGCTCCCTAAGTGCAGTCATTGGAATTAACTAGGAAGGCTTAGGCATCTTGTTGGGGTTTGACCTGATAATTTATAAAACTCTCTAGCACTGTAAGCTGTTTTTTGTTTGTTTGTTTGATTTTCTTTTAGTTATTTTTCCTCTATTCAGTTTCTAAATTGAGTACATTTACCACTGACCTTTCTGTTCTCTTCACACAGTGCATGCTATTATGCAGACGTCTTTGCTCCCCTCTCCTAGCTCTGCAGAATTCTGCAGGCTCCCTTTAGAAAGGATCTGGTAGACAGACATGATTAAGAGAAAGTTATGAGTACAGAACACTTAGTGATTATCTATTTAACATAAAATAACAGACTACTCTGGTAGAGCAGACAATGCCAGTAAAACTTTGTTAGCTTAATTATGATAGCTAATTGAATGAATAAAAAGTTTAGCAAATATTTCTTCAACTCCTTTGCTGGTGCACATTAATCTTAAAGGTCTTTCAACATTCTACTCTGGGTAGAAGGAATCAATGATTCTAATTTAGAATTGACTAAAACCTTTAAACTCTCCTACTAAATTCAACTTTGTCTTCAACTTGAGATAATGTCACACTTTCTAATAAGCCATCTATCACTCTCTACTCTTACTGACATCCATTTCAGTTCTCAAATCCTTTTAGTCTTTCTCAGAGTGAACTCTTTCCAAACAAAAAGAAAGGGAGATGGCAAACACAGAAGAGCTATAAACATGACCAAGAACAAGACAAAGGAGTAAATGCATTCACAAACATATAGAAAGTGGGACTAGACTGGTGCCACCACACTCTCTAAATATAGGCTTTAGAAAAACATCATAAAAATAAGTGCCAATTGTGCCCAGCCACAAATAGGGCACCTGGATTCCCTCTCTCCCCACAAGGCTCAGGGATCATCTTAAAGGAAGGGGTGGAAAGGTTGTAAGAGTCAGCGGTTGGGGAAGACTGGAACAAAACCATGTCTTATGGACAAAACATGATCCCTGAATACATGAGCTGTGGTTGTCTGCCCCAAACCTGTACAAGATCAAACTGATAAACATTCTAGCATGGAGTGGGAGGGGTTCATGACACCCCATTCCTCAGAGCTATGGATAGATCATGGTCTCTAGGGGTGAGAGATTTCCTTAAGGGTCTGGCTCTTCTTGGTAGGCTGAGCACACTCCAGTAGATACTCCCACACCCTGGAGTATATGGTAAGTCAATTTGATATGATGGCTTTAAAATGAGAACACAAAGTTCTCATTAAAATGATGGGAACATGGGACTGGATGTAGGAGGATTTAGGGGATGGAGTATGGGGTGAATATGATCAAAATGCATTGTATGAAATTCTCAAAGAATTAAAGAATTATTTTTAGACCTTCATGCAATGGACTCACTAGTTGTAAACATGGTGACTGATTAACTGCTACATTAATCATCATTTAAAACATCAATCAAAAGCTCACTAAAGAGGAAAACCATGGCAATGTTCTTTAGAAGGCTTGACCTTAAGATATGTCTGAGTATCTCAGTGACAAAGACACATATTCAATAAGAACTTATTGACTCAGAAACCTCGGTCTCAACTCTAAGAGGTTTGATCAGACTAATTTCTGACATTTCAAGAGTAGGAAAAATGAGACCAGTATTGTCAACAACAACAATAAAATGAGCAGACTGTTGAATTCTACAAAAGATGTCTTATTTTGTCTTCAAAATCCAGTCAAGGGCAAAGGAAAGGTCACTTGAACACAGACATGTGTATTTTTAGCAGAAGTTATGACCACTCATGATTCAACGTAAAATGTGTCATATCTGTATACAAACTCATATGGCTATTGTGTTAACTGAACTGTGTGCTTTTGATGCATTTCTATTCATGCGAAAGTGTGGGAACAAGTGATGGAGGCCACGGTCATGGCAATTGGACACACTAGATATCTTTCTTCTATGACTCTGAGTCAGTCTCCACAGTGGATTACTAAACACATTCCAGAAATCTCATAAGTTACTACTGCTCTAAAAATGGATATAATTAAAGATGAGCAAACCTACCGCAGAGCTTGATGTCATCTGTAAGCTAATTAACACAAACTATGTGCAACAGGCTTTTATTCTGCTTTTCTAAAGATTGCATATATGTTACTACAAGTTCACAGACCTTACCATTTAAAACAAAAGACCCCTTCCCCAACACACTGAGACCTAGAAAGGAGGTCCTGATTCTGAGGGAGAGATGGAGCGGGGTAGGTCCAACAACTGTAGCTTTTTGCTTTGACTAGTGCTAGACAAAGGTGTGGGAATCCTTTACAAATCCAATTATTTTAAGGATTTACCAGTCTATCCCTCTGGGTGTGGGAGTACTAGGAACTGGAACAAGCAACACCTAAGATCCAGTTGCCCCAACAACATTGTTTTTATTGCTATGCGACCAGCTGCTTTCTGTGGTGCTGAGAGCAATGATTCATCCCTAAAATTCTCCTTCCTTTCAGGATCCACTGAGTGTTACTAAGTTCTTGAAAACGAGGGTCCTTGCTTGCTGTACCGAGGTGCTCTTAACTCAGGTATTCCTACCCATAGCACGGCTTTCTGCTCCACATGGGTTTCCCAAAAGAGCTATGTGGTGGAATGTCCTATCTTGATGTTCATATCAAGTGTCTTGCATAAGTCAGAGAATGTGCGAAGCAGGGCTTTCACTAACTCCTTAGGCATCAGAAACACAAAATGTGTAATTTTCCTTTCAGGTTGGACATGAGATTGAAATACTATGTCAACTTCCCAAGACCTTGAGGTAAAGTTTAGAAACTGAGTTGTTTTTTTTCCTGTGTTCTAGTACAATGCCACACAGAGGTTATTAATTACTGTTGTAATTTCTATTATATGTGCATCTTTGAGACTTTATGTTACCTTTCTATATTACCTATAATTCATCTATGGGGGAGGAGAGGTGTTAGATGTGAGTCTGATGAACTGAACTGGAACATAGAATGTGTGTGATTTGTACATGTGTGTATATGAGAGATGCCTCGGGCACTGAGGACTCACTTGACCAAATAAAAGGTTGGGAATGGATCCGGAACAATGAGTCTGAATTGCTTAGTTGCTTGTACTTCTTGTAAAGAGCCTTTGGGTGTATGGAATTATTTTGTTCATTCTGATCTAAAAAAAAAAAGGTGGGGGGAGAGAAAGAGAATGTTTCCTCCTGAACTTATACTTAAAGCTATGTTTACATATGTGTTTGTAACAGGGATTCAAATCACACTTACTTTTAACATCAAAGAACCAGAAAACAAATTGCAGGAATCAATGTCACAAAACCCAGCACACACAGCCTATCTTAGAGATACCTTCGTCTCATTATAATTTGACCTGGTCTTACTTTTAGGAGTGGTTGAGAATATTGCTTTTTTTCTCAGCTGTCAAGATTCAGTTGATACATCACAGATCCCTAAAGCTATGTAGGGAACTCTCTCCTTAATTCCATCCACTTCGTTTCTAAGCATCTGTAATAGTCACTGCTGGGTTCAGGGAGAGTTTTGCTTGCTCTGAGTGTGAGATCACGCCCTCGGTAATTACAGTGAGCGTGCCGTGAAAATATGCGGTGCATATAATGTCAGGAAATCATGCAAATTTTATTATCGTCGGTGAAGGGGTGGCTGGCGGAGAACTTGTCAGTATTTGCAACTTGAAGCATAATTACCTTGATTTACTTGTAGTGCCATTCATAACCTTGCTGCTGTGCTGTTCCTGACAGCCCTTCTGCATTTTACAAGAAAGGAATAATGCCATGTAAATAATTTAAAAACAATAAATCATTTAGAGTGGCTTTAAACCAAAACCTAATGCAGTAGCTGGCTGAGTACTTGCTACACTTGACAGGTAGCTGGCGTGCAAAATTCATCTGTGTCTAGGAGGTATTTACTCCTAAATTCCACAAAGGCAAAGAAGGCAGATCGAAGAGGACTGAGACCTTCAGCAACCCCCCTTACCTTTTTGACATGAAATGGAAGGTGGGAAAATACAAAGTCTATTTAGGATCCCTCTACTTCAGAGATTTGCTGAGTTACGCTAGGCAAATGACTAATTAAGGCTGCCTCTCCACACAGAGCTGGCTGAGCATTGGAGAGGGGGTATCTAACTTGCCCCGCGGCTGCTTCTCCACCTCCTCCACCCCCACACCAGAGCTGCGGGGAAAGGAAGGGAAAGGTTGGGAGCAGGGCGAGAACAGGGCTCACAGGTAACCAGCTCCAGGAGAGCAACACTCTTTTCTCTCTGCTCATTTCTCCACACAAAGCAGATAATGAAAAGAAAAGAGACGGAAAAAAAATCCATCGGAAAAGCTTCCACTTAAGAAGGAAGGTAGGAGGACTTCCATTGTGCCGGAGGGAGCGCGGGGTTGCCAGCTGCTTCTGGACAATTGCGTTCCTACTGGGTGCCAAGCATGTCATTATCTCTTTTAATCCCCACAACAATTCTCTGAGGTAGGTATGATTATCCCCTTTTATAGATAAGGACAAAAACCAGAGTTAGATTAAGTAATTTGCCTGAGATCACCAGCTAGGGAGTGACTATCAGGATTAAGTCTGAATCCTTCTGACTCAGGCCACACTCCCTCCATCCTCACTCCGTTCCCTCCCCCACAAACCGACTACTTTCTTAACTCCGAATTCACATATATTTTTGACATGCCTTTGAGGTAGTCCTCTGAAGATTTAGAGTGGTGGAACCCTTCTGGTGATAAAGGATCCTGAGGGCTAACAGTCAGGCTGTGTCTCAAACACCTCCGCTCCACCTCCAGGGAAGGTGTCTTAACTAATCCCTTCTATTACTGCCCAAGAAAGGGCACAGGCACGGTGCTTGATACAGGCTGACAGCTCCGTTTCTTCCCTGCTGCTTCTGTTTTCTAGCATTGCCCCCTCCCCGAGTTCCTAGGCTGTTGTTCCCCTTTATTATGCGTTTTTTTTTCCTTCAGGAGAGACACACTGTATGTTTGTTGTTTGACCTTCCAAAAAATTTCTAGCATTCCAATACAGAGTTTCTTAGATTAGTGCTTCTCAGAGATTGGTCTGCCCA
Source organism: Ondatra zibethicus (assembly GCA_004026605.1). Lineage (NCBI taxonomy): Eukaryota > Metazoa > Chordata > Mammalia > Rodentia > Cricetidae > Ondatra > Ondatra zibethicus. The sequence goes on from PVIU01011820.1 coordinate 46,303, forward strand.
AGACTCACCCAAAGCGCTTGCTCTATTGTCAGCCAAAAATTCACAGTGCCATGTTCTGGCTCAGCCTAGTGTGTATGAATAATCTTCAACCTTTCATGTCTTTTCTTCCCTGAAGTTGATCCTGGCATTTCAGACTTCAGGCTGTAGTCTCCATTTACCAGAAGTTGTTTCCTTGAATAAGTAAATACAGGAAGAAATTTTTTTTAATGTCTATTTATTTGCACAGTGTCAAAGACCAAAAGTCTAATACAACGTGCGCCTGCTCATGTCTACATGGCAGGCAATCACATTGTGATACATTTATAGGAAAATGATATGTATTTAGAAAGCGCATCATGTCAAAATCATCTGAGATGCTTCAAGGAAGAGAGATTTATTTTTATTTATTTTTGTTTTAGATAAAATTCCCCCATTATCTGTTTATTGATATATATTAATTATACAGAACAATGGGTTTCTTTATGAAGCCTTCATACATGTAATAGAATATACTTCATACATGTAATAGAATGTACTTCATACATGTAATAGAATATACTTCATACATGTAATAGAATATACTTCATACATGTAATAGAATATACTTTGATCACATTCATCTCACATTACCTTCTGTTGCTCCCTCTCCCCAGATCCCTTTCTTGTCCCAAGTCCCTTTGTGCTAAAGACAGAAAAACAGACTCAGAAAGAAAACTATCACTTGCTTTCCTTCATATGCAGGATCTAGACTTATTTTAATGGAAGTCCATTCTTAAAAGAACCATGGTCAAATGACAGGGCCTGTCAGGCTGATGCTATGTGAGCTCAATGGTTAGGGGTTGTCACTTGCTCGTGAGGACACCTGGGAGTGGATTTACAGAGGACAAGCTTTCTATGGGACAAGACCGTTCTGGGAAGAACCTGGTGGGTTTTGATCAATGGCCTGTGGTTCTCACAGTGCATTTATCCCAGGACCAGCGAGGGAGTACAGCAGCACCTGAGATCTTGTTGAAATGCAAATTCTCTGGTCTCACTTCAGACTTACTCAATCAGAACCTGTGGGCAGGAGGCCTAGGAATCTGTCTGAGCAAGTCCTCTAGAGGGTTCTGGTGAGCATGAAGTTGGAGAATACGATTGCATGACAACTTTTCAAAAGAAAGTATCCAAAGGTTAAAAAGCAGGGCCCGCGAGACCGGAGGTTCAGCGGGGAAGAGACCTCCTGGACCCAGTGATCTGAGCACAGTTCCTAGGACTCATGTGGAGGACAGAGAGAACTGACTTCTACAAGTTGTTCTCTGACTTCTATGTGCACACCATGCTACATGTGTGCTTCCAAGCATACACACACACACACACACACACACACACACACACACACACACACACACGCACACCCCACAATGTAATTTTTAAAAAGTTTAAAAACTAACTTTTTTGCTTAAGATTGATATTGGTCTACAAGCCCCATTAATTCTACCAGAGGGCAAAACAAAAGTTCCGGGTCGCTTTGCTCTGGTGAGCAGCGAGTCTCATCTCCCGACTGTACTGCAGAACTGTGTGAGGGTGGAAAGCAATAATAAAGTAGGGCTTAGTAGCACACACCTTTCATTCCAGCTGAGTCTCTGTGAGCTCGAGGCCAGTCTACATATCGAGTTCTAGGACAATAACAAAAAGCATTAATACAGTCAAATCTCATTTAATCATAGGAATTATGTATCATTAGACAATTTTGTCATTGTGAGAACAATAAAGAGTGCGTGTATCCCAACCTAGATGGCCAGCCTACGACTACAGGTACATGGGAGTAGGGCTTGTGTGTGTGCGTGTGTGCATGCTCATCACTGTGGTATAGCCTACTGATAATAGGCCTATGATGATCAACCTTAGGAGAAAAGAAGCTGAAGACCAAAAAAAAAAAGATGCTATCAAGAGACCAGGCAAACTATAGAGTTGATGCTGTTGTTGCTATAACATGCCATGCTATTTTACAGTACATTTTTTAAAATAAGAGAGCTCTTTAAAAAAGAAAATGAGTATATCTTAAATATATAAACCAATTAACACACTTGCTTAGTCTTGTCATCAAATACCATGCCTCATGCATGAGTGTCCCTGATATATTTTCATGCAAATGACAGCGCAATGCATTTATTTGCTCTAGTGCTTTTATAGCAACCGAGTGAAGTATTGCAGATCAACAGTGTAACCTCTATGACATCATCAGGAGGCCAGGCATTTCAGCCCCATTATAAACAGTGAGATCACAATAGATGTAGTCTGCTGTTAAATTGCATGCGATCAGATGGTTCCTACTATTATAGGTCACTTCTTTGAGGTTGCCCTTTCATGTTCTGAGGTCACAGTGCCCCAGGAGTCTACATTTCTCAGAGACTCTCAGCAGATTCTGTAGTTGAGAATCTGTACCTGTGCTGATGCCCATGACTTGGGTTTGACAATCCGTGGTGAAGATGTTGATGAACTGGGACATCACACAATTTAAAGCACTTGAGCAAAAGTTAGAGGTGCTTTCTTAAGGTACAGTTTTATAAGTCCTGGGAGGTGATGGCTGCCATCCAGTAGAGTTCTTGGGGCTCTTGTGGACTTTTGTAGCAATGTATGAGCTTTCTGGACTACAAGGCCACTGGCATTATTTCTACCATGACCAGTTGTGCAGCCTTCCATAGGACTGTTGGGCCCATTCTTAAACCAATCCCTGTGCCCCACTGGTAACTCTCCTCTGTGTAAAGGGGGGAGGGGTGGGTTGAAGTGTGCAGAGGACTTTGAGTTCCAGGTGAGAACATCAGCCCTGGAATATGTTCTGCACCTGTTTCCATATCTGTACTGCACAGTAAGTTTCCTCTCAGATTTACAATAGAAATTGTGTTCCTAGTTCCCTTTGTTCCATGTAAAGTAGCCACTAAGCGCTTACATAGTAAATGCATGTGTAAATACATATTGTATATTAAGTATCTGCACAGTTCATTGTGTTGTTGATCTTGATCTTTGCATCTCATTCCTTTAGCTTAGTCATGTATTAAAGCCAACCTTCCACTTTCGGTAGTAGTGCTGACGTTCTACAGCAAGCATAAATGGCCAGAACTATGTTTACACTTTGAACTGAGAGGGCCCACTTTGTCTCTCTTAACAGAAAATATCACAAAAGTCAGAAGGAGCATTAAAGTACTGCTAAAAGCAATTTTTCATGAAACAAATATGATGGCCCATCAAAAGTAAGCTATTTTTCTACTGTTTGATTTCATGATCTGTTTTTATTATGAAGCCAACTTAGAAGTGAGGACTGAGCACATTCTTTTCCTCTCGCAACGGATGCTCCAGACACTTTGTGACTCTGAAAGGTACCATATGAAGCGTAGCACACAATTATTACACGCCATTCATCATGTTGGTTTTCAACTGCCGACTCTGGAAAGCATGTAGGGATCAGATTCTAAATGGAGTGCTTAGGAAGGAGACAGATATAGCTTCTTTCTTTATGGCCCCTGTGTGCTCTCCCTCTTACATTTTGTGCTGTAAATATTCATTCTGTTACAGCATAAAAGGTTCCCTTGTCTCCTACTTTAATGTTTCTGATGTAAACCCAAAGAGCCCATTTCAAACTTTCTTGGGAACTTTTATTTCTGTTGAAGACAAAACCAATCAATAAATGCCACTTTTCACTGATGTGACTTTAGCAAATTTTGATGCACATTTGTGTGTATGCATCTGCGGCCTCTGTAGCAAATATTTCCCTTCTGTTTAGCCTAGGCATAGCAATACTGAGTTAATTAGCAAGTATGAGACCAAGGAAAATGCGATGTCAGACAGGCAGAGGTGCAGAGAAGCCTTTAATTAGCATGAAAAGGGTAAGGGATGGTTCTCAGGGAAGAGAGAAATTTGGCGCATTTCACCAAAAAATGCTTGTTATAACTGGAAGGTGGAGTTCAAATATCAACTTAGTAAACAGAGCCTACATTGATCCACTCTCATTTGGATCAACATGCTTCTGTGAAGAATATTTTTTGGTTAGGAAAACTGAAATTAAAGTAACAGTGAAACATACTGTATTTAGAAATATTGCTTTCATTTGTTGTAACACCAACTGAGTTTATAAAATTACATTGTTCTGATCTCAGCAGAATGCCAACATTAGTGAGTTATTTAGTTATTACTATTGTAATTATTTTTAAAATAGACTGTATTTTATTTATGTTTCCATTTCTATATCATTTGAATAATAATATATAAGTGTATGTGTTACATACACAATATATTGATATTTCATGGTTATAAAGTAAGACTCCCTTTTTATTGAGTAATCTATAACAGAAAACCAGCAAGATTCCAGGTAGATGGATTACGGTATTGGGGCCGTCTATGTGCAAAGACAACTACACTCATTTATTGACAACAAACTGAGGAAAACCCAGACTAACAAACACAGTTTCAAATCCCATTAGGAGTCCAGTAGGAGGACAACTGCTTCTTTTCTATCAGAGAGATGGAAACTATGTTCTCCAGTTCTTGAGTTGTGAGGCACTCTAAGTATATGCCAAGAGTGTGGAAAGTGATGATTTTGGCAATAACATTTGTTCAGTGTTCATGGAAGCTTAGAAAATTCAAGGCATAAGCGATTTCTCAGGAGCTGGGTCCCCTGATAGCCACTTATGTCTCTTGTTTGCCTTTTCCCTTATTTTTATGTTAAAACCAAAAATCTCAGGTGAGGAAAAATATCAAGCCAAAGGGTGGGGAGAGGGAGCAGGAAGGAGAAGAAGGGGAAAGAAGGTAGGGAGGTATAGATGGACTGACGAGGAATATGATGTATCTGTAGGTAGGGAGGCATAGATGGACTGACGAGGAATATGATGTATCTGTAGGTAGGGAGGCAGATGGACTGATGAGGAATATGATGTATCTGTAGGTAGGTAGGTAGATGCACTGACGAGGAATATGTTGGCCATTTTCTCCCACCACTGAGCCTCCATATCTTCTAGAATTAACTCTTTTGAGAAAAAGAATATTTGAAGGCAGGTTAGATGGCCCAGCAGGTAGCTAAAGGTGTTTGCTCCAATCCTGAGAGCATGAATATAATCCATAGAACTCACATAGTGGAAAGAGAAAACTGACTCTTGTAAATTGTTCTCCACCCCCAACACACACTGTAGTGTGTGAGTGCATGCTCAAACAAGTGTGTGCTCACACACACACACACACACAAACACACAAAAAAATGTAATAAACATGTTAAAGTATTTCAGCCAACACTCAATTTTTATAAAAATAATGCCTAGAAATTACATATACTACTGTGGAAACATAATTATCAGCAATACATATTAAAATGCTAATAATTTTATATTAGTTTATATTGTACCTCATGAGGCACTTTCTTTACAATAGTTTGCATTTGAATTTATTTGGCCATCATCTAGTTTTCATTAGGAGATACAGGGTTCTTGGTCAGTGTATTGGTCAGGTTTCTCTAGAGCAGTGGTTCTCAACCTTCTTAATTCTGCAAACTTTTCATACAGTTCCTCATGTTGTGGTGACCCTAACCAGAAAATTATTCTTGTTGCTAATTCGTAATTGCAATTTTGCTACTGTTATGAATCATAATGTAAATATCTGTCTGTGCTTATCCATGGTCTTAAGTGAACCCTGTCATTTGACCCCAAAAGGGATAATGACCCATAGGTTGAGAACTGATGCTCTAGAGGAACAAAACCAATAAACTACATATAGATTAAAGGAAGGGATTAGATTCGTCTGGGTAGTTCAATAAGAGTCATTTTACCCTGAAGAGACTGAGATCCTGTCACTGCTCAGTCCATGTAAGGCTGAATGCCTCAGCCACACTCATTTGCCACTGGAGGCCTGGAAGATTCCTATAGAACCATTGGTTTCAGTCCATGCTAGAAGGTCAAAGAAGTGAGGTTCCAAAGTTAGTGAAGGGTGGAGTCTGCGACAACAGTGACAGCAACCAAGCAGATGCATTTGCTGGCGAACATCAGAAGCCAGCAGGTAACAAGGACAAATTAAAGCATCCTCCTTGAACTTCCTCTTACCTGTGCAGTCACTACAGGATGGTGGGTCTTCCCAGTTCAGTTAACTCAATCAGGAAAACCCCTCATGGGTGTACCTTGAGGCTTGCATCTCAGCTGACTGCAGATCCAGTAGAGCTGACAACCAAGATTAGCTTCACTCACAGTCATTGAACGCTCCCACAGTGCCCTAGGTGTTAAGCTAAGCTATGTTGGTGACAGAGAAGCAAGACGGTCATACAGTCTTATTGTCCTAGTGCCTCTGTAAAATACACAGCCTAGACTAACTATAACTGTTGAATTAATGTAGCCCAATGATTTAACAAAGGCTGTGGATGTTCTTGTCTTCCACACACAGGGTCCCACCAGCCTGAGGGAAAAGCAGGCAGGAAACCAAGTGCTGAAGTAGGAAAGGTAGAAGATAATCTCCACATGCCTATATGTGTTTATTTGTTTTATTTATATTCCTATAATATTAAATGTATTTAGTGTTCCATTCATATCAGTGGTGGGCATTATCAACAGAATTCACAGTATATTCTTATTACATCTCAGTTATAACTAAAATAGGGAATTTATTAGATAAAAGTTGTTTTTATTTTCAGGGAAGTAGGTTAAGACCAGGAATAGAATTCAAAGTCATTTTGAGAACAATATTCCATGCTGATTTTTATAGGCATTTTCTTATTTGTCACTCTAAAACATCTCATAAAGTAGCTACTTCTATTATTCCCAGTTTAAAAAAATAGGAAAATAGACACAAGAGAGATTCTGTGTTTTGCCCAGTATCACACAGTGACAGACGGCAGATAAGTTTTCAAATGTAGACCATCCTGTTGGATAGCAGATGTCTAGCTAGCCCCTCTCTACTAATGCGGATGTGCCAGCACTTCGAAGAGATTAAAATCAACAGTATTTAAGCACCACTTTAAGGGGCATGTTCAGATACGTCACTTGTAAATAAGCATTCTTGTGGTTTGCTTTGTTATGAATTAATGATAGCTCAAGATATCAACTTTGCCAACTTTTAATATGTATTCAATAACTGTTTTTATAACAGTTGAAAGCTTGTTCTTAAAAACGTATGAGTAGATAATTATTAAAAATGTGAATACAATCGTCCAAGTTATAAGACTAATTGCTTAAGCCTTCCCTGTGCTTGCATACACCCCCTTGAAAGAAGCATAGAGGGCGAAAGTTCAAAACACAGAGATGAAACTGTAGTGCAGATCAATCTAATCTTCCAACAAGGACTTACGTTCTCTGAGAATAGTTCTACTCTCTGTTTCTCAGTCTCTCCATGTCTATCTTTTCCAGCTTTTGGCTAAAACTCTTTATGTGATACTATCTTCGTGGAGGAATGTCATGGCCATTTTCCATGCAACATGTCCTGGCTTCCGGAGGTCTTCACTTGAGGCCAAGAGGTTGCCCCTGACCTCACTCCCCTCTGTGTTTTGTGAAACACTAACTCCTCGACTGAGCTGCTGAATGAGTGTCTCAGAAACACCACTTGAATGAAGACAACCGCCCTTGGGGATGACGGATGGACTTGGATAGACATGTTGAAAGTTTCTTAGTATTCCCGGAATCACTTTATAATTCTTCATTAGCTCTTATGACTGTGCTATCAGGCTTGTGCCAGATGCTGGTAGCTTTTAATAACAAAAAATTCAATATGTTGCAAAGTAGTTTCAGAAGCTGTTTTCCATGTAGACGAGGAAAGTTGCCATGCATGGCAAATACTTATATTTTATGCTGTAAAAGATAGGTATGTTAAAAAGTCAGTAGTGGGACAGGTTGCATGGGTGATAGTGGGAGGTGAAGGGAAAAATGGCTATGAATGTGATAATATTTCATCCTATACATGTATGAAATTCTCAAATAATAGAAAATTGTGATAATAAAAAAGAATTGAATTGACCTTTGCAGACAGATATCTACGCGCGCGCGCGCGTGTGTGTGTGTGTGTGTACAAACTTACTGGAATGTGATAAGGTAAAATGTGTCTTAGTTTATTGAATCAAACATGATTGATTTATGATTTGTTAAATAATATATAGTCTTTCTAGAATCACAACATTTTCTTTAGCACAAATATGTAAGTTATTTCAGCAAATATGTCTTTGATAACTGGAAAGTCACAGGGAAAAAGAATGATATTTGGCAGTACTACTTCTCATCCCAATGAAAAGTAGCCTGAGATATTTAAAGAAACTAAATGTACAGACATTTTAGATATGGACTGCGATTTTCAAATTAGTGTTTTAACTTCCCCATAGTTTTGTCAAGAAATGTGGTAGGCATTGTGGGAGGCATAGAGAAACATCATCCAGGGCTCATGTGTATGAATAGCTACATCACACCCAGAGGTAGTTCCTGGTAGAATGTGAACATGGGTCCCCAGTAGGGAAGGCAAATGCTCCATAATAAGAATTCTACTTATTATACATTATTTCATTCTAAAGACTAACAGCTTCCCCTCTACTGAATTTGTTGATTGTTTGTGTTGTTTATAATCAATAAAAATTGCTTTCCATCTTTTATTTAAAAAATAAAAAGATAAAAATACACATCTCTTAGAAGTAAACAAAAGAAATGATCAGCACCTTGGAGTTGTTGGCACTTTCCTGCACGTGTCCCTAAAGTACTAGCATCAGAATTATAACAAAAAAAAAAAGGTAAGTTGGACTTTTTCACAATTTTAGACTTTTGTGTCTCAGAAGATACTGAAGGGAAATTAAATAAAACTCTCAGAATGAGTCAGAATTGTTTGTAACTCATATATCTATTGAGGAGATTGGCCAGGCTGTGATGCACACCTTTAATCCCAGCATTTATGAGGTAGAGATAGGCAGAACTCTGTAAGTTTGAAGCTAGCCTGGTCTACAGAGCTAGTTTCAGGACAGCCAAGGCTATACAGAGAAACCTTGTCTCAAAAAAGAGAGAGTATGTAGTGTAATGGAATGTTACATTCAATAATAAAGACACATAAATGCAGTAAAATGAGCAAAGAATATAAAAAGATATACTTATAACCAATAGAAACACAGAATGGTTTGCTGTTTTATTCACTAAGGACATGCAATTCAAAATCACAGAGATACCACTTCAGCTCACTAATGAAGCCATAGCCTAAGTGTCTGCACGGAAATGAGAAGAAACCAAACTTCACTCCTCATGTACTGCAAGTGCAAGTCAGTGCAGTGAGTGTAGACAGCAGTGTGCTAGTTCCTCAGAAAGTTAGCATGGAGGACCATCTTATGGGGAAGTCCTCCTGGGAATCTGTCAAGAAAAGTGGACAGACATCTACACCAAACCTTGTCCACCACCCCTAGCAATGGCATTCATAAAAGCCAGAGAATGGAAAAAAGCCAAGGCCTTACACTGACTTCATGAGTCAGCAAATGTGTTTTATGTATAGAATGGAATATATGTAACCATAAGAATGAAGCACTGATACGTGTTACAACATGGATGGATCTTTAAACTACACTAAGAGAATCTGGATTTAAATAAAAACGTATGATTCTATTTATATAAATGGTCAGAATAGGCAGGGATGCATAGGTGGAAAGCAGATCACGGGTTGGGTAGGAATGGGAATCTGGGCATGTTAGAAGGGGCCTCCAGATAGGAGCTGGAGCGCAGAGTTTCTTCAGGGACGAATAACATGTTCTGAAATGGATTATATTGGTGGGTAATGTGTGAATATGCTAAAAACCCATGATACAATACATTCTGAATTTGCAAATTATAAGATACTTGAATTACACTTCATTAATGTTTTTGCTGATAAAATATAATTCATGAAGCAGAGTATTTTTTGTTTCTACTTCTAGAATTAAGAATCCAGCCCTCGGCATGTCGGTTTGAGTTATGCTTGTGCAAATAAACTGAGATCACCGTTTGCTTTTAGAAGGGAATTTCATTTGGTCTGGATGAAAAATGTCCTGTTCACTTCTAAAATATAGAGGCATAAGTTTCATTTGTCAGTTACCAGCATGATGAAGCTGGTGGCTAGAAAGGTCAAAGGATGTGAAATAGGAGAGCACATTCTTTGGCCTTTTTTCATGTTAAAACAGGTGTGCTCTGCCCCCAGAAACAGTTGGTGCAAACTTCAATGCATTTTTTTTGATTTGTTGGTAAGTCGGTAGAAGAGACTATTTGCAGAATATATTCCCATCTACTGAATTATACATCTACAACTTATTATTCTTACCCAGCTATGAAAACAATTGTAGGCCATCTCACCAGAATCTTCAAGAGCGGGTCTGAAAGCCAATTCTGTTTGTCTCTTGTCTCCTTTGCCTGTGAGCCTTTCCAGTTAATAAATCTGAAAAAATGTATTAGTCACAGCGGTTTGGAGTCTGCTTTCCTAAAGCTGTGCTTCCAGGGTGCCCTTGCTCTTCTGAACTAAAATTTCCCTGCTCTTTGCTGTCTTTCACCCCGTGCTTTTCCAGACTGAAAATGTCAAAGTATCAAGCAGATGGAATTACAGTTGGAGCATTGGTTTGGTGGAAAATGACTCCATGCTTTTAGCAAATGTGCACTTGCATTATATTTTTATATAAAAAAAACAATGGACTATTAACAGGAGTCATTGAATTTGGTTTTCCATCCTAATAATTATATTTAGATAAAATATGTGATGCAGTAAAATAAATGCAACTAACTTCTGTGGAACCCAGCAGTTTAGTGGGCTTGAATTTATTCTTAATTTTTTTTAAAGTTACATTTCAGAGGAGAAAGATTTTGAGTCCTTGTCCACTTTAGTACAGAATTTTGTTTATTCATTTAATTTGGCCAGAGGTGCTAAAGCACTTCCTCTAACCCTGTTTAAGGTAAGAATGGAGGCCTTCCTGCCTGCTCTTCTCCCTACAGGGCATCAGGCAAGGACATTTGTTATGCACCTTAAAAGAAATGGAAGAAATGGCTCTACATATGCTTATAGGCACACACGTTGCTACGCTGGACAGTACAGTCTTTGATCTTTCATTCTTGTCACTTTACTTCACATTGCAGAGAGTGGATGGGAAGGACTTGGGAGGGATGCTGGAAAAGCTAGTGAACAGGAGCCAGGTATCCAGGTTTCCATCACTGGTTCCACCTCTGACTCTGCTCCCCAGTACTTAGTATGTATTTATGCTATGTCCTTCACTGAACAAATATATTTTCATTACATGCCATGTGTGATATTGTCTAGATGCCTGAGCTTGTTGGATCTTGGCTTCCTCATCTGTAAAATGAAATATTAAATATGAGTTTTAACTATGAAATTTCTGGTAAGATCCAGAGAACAGATGCTAATACATTTTATGAGTATAGTGCCTACCTATTCTCCCCAAATCCCTGAATCTGAATCTTTTATTCATGCTTGCACAGTTTCCCCTACAATTCGTCCTGTCTGAGATGACTCATATTGTTCTACGGTGTTGGTTAAACATCATAGTTAAACTGTCTTCAGCTTAACCATGCCATTTTTATCCTTTCCCCCCTTTCTTTATCCCTATTCCTCTTCTTTTTCTTCTACCTCTTCTGAAATATTAGGGGTTGAACCCAGAATTTTACACATTTCTAGACATGTACTGTACCCCTAAGTCTTTTTATTTTTATTTGTTTGAGACAGAATCACATTAAGTTACCCAGGCTAGCCTTGGACTCTCTCTGCAGCCTAGGCTGGCTTTTGACTCGCTCTTCTGCCTGGGCTGGCCTTCGACTCACTCTATAGACTAGGCTGGCCTTGAGTTTGGTAGTCTTTTGCATCATCTTCTCAAGTAGCTGGGATTAAAGGCCTATCCCGCTGGACATAGCTTGAAGAGTTTGAACTGAACATGGCTTTTAAGTGAACAGTGTGTATACATGTGAGCATATGTGTGCTTGTCTTTGTGCATATGTATGTGTGTGTGTCTGAAGTATGATATCAAGTTAATCAATAGACATATAGTATTACAAACTTTATGATGTACTGTCATAATTCCACAGTGCTTGGAAATTCCTTCTGCTCTGCATAATGTGTGTTTATTTTTATGCTGGAAAACCAGATATGATTATATGGTTTCTTCTATTTATTCCTCATTGCAAGAGAAAGCAATGGCCATATATACATGGTTTCTGTGGTTGTCCAGTAGCCAGTGGCAAATGTTCTTGACTGCAGATGCAGAAACTTCACGGGACATCCTGTGAGGCTTCCCGAGATGATGCTTATTACTGCTTCAGCCTTGCTCAGAGCCAACGCTCTTCTTCACGGTGGGAGATGGAGTCCAGAAGTAGCTCCTACTCTCTCTCCTCTCCTCTACTCCCACTGAGAATGTAAGTGGCCCAAACGACATATCTGCCTGAGCCTACATCTTTCTCCTTGGCCTACATTTAGAATACCAGAATTCCCTGTCAATAAGAGTTCTATGAGCCTCATCCTCATTGTAGGTTAATGTACCCTGGCTGAGGGATGGTCAGGAATGGAGGTGAGGACAGGCATGTGAACTGTAGAGGGAAGAGAGAAGTGGGAGTCAGATTATGCTAATATAGGAGCTAGCCTGGGAATCTGCGTTAACTGATCATTATATCATGTATGTCTCTGTGAGTGCCCGCCCGCCCCCATTCTTGAAGGAATAAAGGTATATGATGGACAGTTCTGGATCAATTTAACCTAAGCAAAATGTTTTAGTTTAGTTAAAATCAACCTTGGATCCCCTCCACCTTCCTTTAGCATCCTTCCATCTTATTAGTGTTTAATGACACTTCACATCATGTTCTCGTGTTTATTTTTAGTTGTTTCTAATCCCCAACTTCCATAGGGTACTTTATCTGGTCTACGGTCCTGTTCCTGGAACTTTCTTGTTCTTTTTCTCTCTGCCTGATCCAAATCAACAAGAATTCCATTTGCTTCAGGAAGAGCTGTGTTGATGTAAATAGCTTAATTAATTAATTGGTCATATTTTTAATGCTCCAATTTTCTAATTCAAATGTTCTTTCTTACAATCAGAGGCTTAATCATATTTAAACACAAGCACACTCAAATTGTTATCAACAGGAAAACAGCCTCCATAGTTGGACGGAAACTCTGGTTGCCCAGGTTTTAGAGAGGCTCATCCATGAGGTAGTCTTGATCTTGCCCATTCTGTTTGAATTTCTTTCATCTTAATTTTAATTGCACTGTTTCTGTTACCTTCACCCCAGACCATGTGAGATTCTTCTCTACTGAGAAGGCCAGCATTTTAAAATACACATTTTCCCTTCCTATTTGCTGAAGTCTAACAAAAGGGAGATGAACAGATTAAGAAGCAACACAGGGGCTCCGCTTACTAGTACCTGCTTCACTTTCACCCAGTTGTTGAAATCTTATGAAACCCCGGGTTTTCAGTAATCATGTAAGACAACAGTTATTTCAGTAGGAATAGGTGGGAGTAGGGGCTAGAAGAGTTCAAACTCAAAACAACAAAGTTATTTTAAGGAGCAACACTAATGATCCTTGGCTGAAAGTCCAGGTAGGCTGCCAGGGGAGATTTTGGCTGGCAGGCTTGATGCCCTTCAAACCATACCACATTATGGCTTGCACCTGTGGGAAATACTGATTGTGTAGAGCTCCTGGGGCAAAGAAGAAGCCAGGACAGGGACCGGATGCTGCACTCTGATTGGGGAGACTCAGGCAGAAACACCACTCACAGGAAGCTGGGCTAAGTGCATTCCTCAGAGAGATGTGAAACAGAACAGCCTGTGGCTGAGACTTCTGTCCAAGATCAGAAGCAATCGACAAGTGATTTGGGAAAAAGGTCAGACAAGCACTGTAGCTAAGGCCGGCTTCTTCTTAAGGGGTAGAGGTTAGAACTGCCTGAGGGAGGGTAAGCCCAGCTGACTCCGGACTAGTCTCCTGAACAGTGTGACTGGAAGCTGACAGCTGTTTGCTATCTTGGGTGCAGACCTTGTTGTTTAAAGAATCTATGGAGGAAACGTTAGTTGAATAATCATGTAATATTTCAATAGTCAGGGCTGTGGTTTGAATGAGAAGGGCCACATAGATGCATATTTTTGAATTCTTGGTTCTCAAATGGTGAACCTGTTTGGGAAGAATTAGGAGATATGGCCTTGTTGGAAGAGGTGTGTCACTAGGTGAGGCCTCTGAGGTTTGGAAACTTGCTCCATTTCCAGTTAGTTTTTCTGCCTTTTGGTTGTGTCTGAAGTTGTGAACACACAGCTGCTGTCCCAACAACATGTCTGCCTGCCTCCTACTATGCTCCCAGCCATGCTGGTCCCAGACTCTAACCCTCTGAAACTATAAACCCCAAATAAATTCTTTCTTCTATAAGCTGCCTTTGTCTTATCACAGCAATAGAAAAGTAACTAAGATAATCAACAAATTATATAAGTTTATAATGAAAAGCATTAAAATATTTGATAAAATTAATATAATTCTTCACTCTTGAATAATTATGCAGGTCAAACTTCCAGAAAACAGCCAAGGCATAATGTTATCTTTAATTATGTTTTAGACTGTTTTAAATTTTAACAATTAGATTCTTTTCCATGTATCAGTAATTGTTTTTGAAATTTTACATGTTGTGGGTTAATTAGAATGATTGTCAATGGTTACATGGTTCAGACTGGCTTAGTTCTAACAATGATTTGAGGGAATTACTGCATTCTTAATTGAAGAGATGATACTCATAAAATACATTTTAAAATTAAAGAGCTGACTGTATGCTGCATGGACTTCCTGGAATATGTAATGTAATGGGACACATTATAAAAAAGGATAAATAATTGTAGTAGTTTTTTTTTCTCCTTTGAGGGATCCATCACCCACCACCCAAATAAAGACACGGAGGCTTCTTATTCTTTGTTACAAATGGCTGGCCTCAGCTTAGGCCTGTTTCTAGATAGCTTTTTTAACTTAAATGATCCTGTTTCTCTTTATCTATGTTTTGCCTTGGTACTCTTTCTTTCTTTCTTTCTTTCTTTCTTTCTTTCTTTCTTTCTTTCTTTCTTCCTTCCTTCCTTCCTTCCTTCCTTCCTTCCTTCCTTCCTTCCTTCCTTCCTTTCCTGCTTCCTCTGTGGTTGGCTGGGTGGCTTGCTGGCTGGCCCCTGGCATCCCTGTCTCCTTCTCCTTCTCCTCTTCTCCTCTCATTTCTCTCTTAGTTCTTAGAGTTCTCCTGTTTATTCTCTCTGCCCACCAGCCCTGCCTACCCTTTCTCCTGCCTAGATGTTGGCTGGTCAACTTTTTATTAGACCAATCAGGTGCCTTAAGCAGGCAAGGTGAAACAGATGCAACACATCTTTACATAAGTAAACACACATTCTTATCTCATCAAACAAATGCAGCATAAAAAAATGTAACACATCTTTGTCTATTTAAGTTAATTTCCACAACAAATAGCTGTTTTGCTCTCTAGAATGGACATTAAGAAAGACTTTCAAAGCATTCTGTCTTCTATCATCCCTTTACAAAGTTCATCAAAGTCCAACAATTGTGTCATGAAAACAAACTGTAAAAAGGGAGAAGAAAATATTACACTACATGGCTCGTTAGACCTGGTATCATAGAGGATGGCCTAATTTATCATTACTAATGCATTGAGCTACTGATTACATACAGAGAGCCCCACTTTAAAGCCTTGGCTTGCATTATGTTCCAGTGTCCCTTGTGGATGCTGCAGCTGTGTAGCTGCCCTGACCGTCTGATTCTATCATGAGAATTCAGGGATACTACCACTGATGGCCTGGGAGAAAGCCATTTTCAAAGAAATTAAAAATTTTGAGGATAGTAGTAATTTTAAAAAAAAAATCAGTATTTGCTGTGGTGAGTATATACAGAATCTGACTATGACAGTAGATGTTCCGAGTAGCCATGGAAGAGTACATTTAGAAAGAAGGGTTAGACAATCAGAGAAATAAGATCTCAATGAGGCAGTGGCAGGAAAGGGGATAACTCTGTGTCTTTTAACACGGTCATGTAAGTATGCATTTGCTAATATCTACTTAAGTATACACCTATGGTTTTTACTGACGCCATAGAAATATCTACCCTTTAAAGAGAGTTCAGTTTTTTAATGCATAAGTATGTATGCCACACATGTGAATGTGTCCAAGGAGGCTAGAAGAGGTGTTGCACATCGTGGAACTGGAGGCACTTGTGAGTTCAGGGCCCCTCCTCCACCCGTGGGTGCTGAGAAACAAACCCCCTTTGGAAGAACAGGGAGCACTCCTAAGGGCTGGAGACATGAATAGTCACCTTCTATTCTTTTCAGGCATATTTTCAGTTTATTTTCTTTCACTTCATAGGATAGGCTTTCTTCTGGCCCTAAGGACCCAGTTCCTTATGTTCAGCCCTTCCCTACTTGAGAAAGACAATTCTTTTTTTTTTCTTTTTAAAATTGATTTTATTGAGCTATACATTTTTCTTTTTTTTCTTTTTTTTTCCATACATTGTTTTGTTTTATTTTTTCCATTCAAGAACATAATTAAAGATAAAAAATTTTTTTTTCCTTTCTTCCCCTTCTCCCGGTCCCCTCCCACTACCCCCCACCCCTCCTTCCTCCCCCTTCTTCCTTGAAAGAGGGCATGGTGCCCTGCCCTGTTGGAAGTCCAAGGCCCACCCCCATC